>VZTU01019162.1:0-34760 GCA_013400835.1 Zapornia atra | reverse complement strand
TGTAGCCCACAGAATAGCCCCTAATAGATTTCGGAGATCAACGTTAGCTCTTCCAAAACTCAGGGTAGCTATCCTACTTTTTGGCTTGCTTCTTCCACTCAGGATCTTGAATTCGACCATTTCATGGTCGTTTTGTCCTAGGCTGTTTTGTTTGTTTGTTATTTGTTTGTTTGTTTATTTATTTTAAAGGTTTCCATTAGGAAAGAAAATCTGGAATATAAATCAAAGTACAAAAAAGAGGAGGAAGAAGGAAGAAAAGTAAGAGCATGAGTTGTGATGTCATGCAGAAAGCAAGATTCAAATTCCTTGGGTTTTACATAAAAATCATTCAGAAAAATATAAAATATGCATAATTTTTTTGGAATGCTAACTGATTTTTTAAAGACTGGGCTGATGAGCCATGTAATATACAAATTTGTAATGTATGAAAACCTAGAGAATGGGAAAAGACAAGAAATAATAGAGCACGTAATCCTGATAAAGAGAGGAAATCTTCATCCTGACCCAAATCAAGTTAGTAAGGAAGCAAAGTTAGGTCAGGGCAAAGCTAGGTCTGGAAACAAAGCTATGACGAGGCTTGATTATCAGCTTCTTTGTCCCTGATGCCCCAGGTAAACTATGTGCTAGAGTAGCATTTATGATAGTTGCTACCACCATGTCCTAAAAGGCCTTCTGCCTTACAAGTTGAAGATAAATCATTACTGAAAGATTGCTGAAAGATAATAATATATTCTAACATGTATAAGTTAGCAGACTGCTATTCCACAATAAAGGAAAAAACAAAATGCACTGCAGATGTGGTCATAAAATAAATATTTCATTAAATTATCTACACTTGGTCTTAAATGTCTGTGTTCTTGTTTTTCAGGAGATCTGAAATTAAAATTTCCTTCTAAGATATGAAATTCATGCTTAGTGACTATTTACAAAAACTTTTCCATTCCAACCCAAGAGATATTTCTAACCAGGACATTTTTGAGCATTAGTAGCATTCTCTCTCACTGGATGATAAAAATGAAACTTCAACCTCCATTTGAACGCTTCAGAGATATTAACTGATTTTTGACCTCTTCCTTTTTATTCGACCAAGTAAAACTCAGTATGAGACATTTGACACAGAAAGGAACAAATGAGCACAGGAGAATCATCAGTAGCTTCCAGATGGGGCATCCACCAGGCCTTGGAACTGCTTCTCTTGCATCCTTTTACATCCAAACACTACATGGGTCTTCAAAGGAAGCTCCCCAGAAGAAGAGTAGACATTGTCTGTGTGATGGTACTATGCTAAGACCGTGTCCTGAGTCTGCATCTTACAGAAAGACTTTAAGGAGATCCATGAGCGATTAGGTGTCTGTCAGTATCCACCACAGTGTCTGCAACTGAAGCTTGTTCTCAAGGACACTGCTGTTGTGTTCAAAATCTACTTTATTTATGCTGGTTGATCATGCATATAGATTATTTTTAAAGTGAAAAAGAGACCAGAAACAAAGAAATTCTATCGCTGGGTGTTCTAGGACCTGTCACATCTGAGAAAACTGAAATGCTAGTAACTGATTTGCTTTATGTCTGAGAGCTTCTAGTTTTTATTGTAGAAGTGTGCTTTCAATTTAGAAAAAAATCAATCAACAGAAACAGTAAATGGCACTGAGTTCCACATATCTCTTTGGGAGCAGCATTATAGCATTTAGTCTTGCTCAACGAGAAGTTTTATATCACTTTTGTTTATATATAGGATAACATAACGGAGATACAGGGCTTCTGTTTAGAAAGGTTATTGACACTCTCAGTACTGTGTTGGCATTTATTCTTTGGATTTTTATTGCTTCTGATCTGTGGTATTTATGTCTCTGAGGTAAGAACTTTAATCTGTGACACATGCTCATAATTTATAGACCGCATGGTGCGCTGATGTTGTCTGCAGGAACAGGAAATTATACAATTAAACCGGAAGCAGATATGAAGGGTAAAACAAGCTATTTCCCTCAGTATATTTATTTTTCAATATTATTGTTTGTTGGTCAGAGAGGGCTGTAAACTGTGGCTGTACCCAATGACCTCAGTGGAGGCAAGATAGGTTTCAATAGACGGACATAAGAAAATGCCAAAGCACTTCAGGAGGGGGAATAAACCAGGCAGAATATTAATTCAGCCATTTGAGCTTCTGTGTTCCTCCCATGATCCAGCTCCCTAGAACCTGTACAGCAGGGCTGAAGACATTTTTGCTGGTCTTCGACATGGACATGTACTTCCCCCAACTCCAGTGGTCTGAAGTGACCATTGCCAAGCTCCCTAGTGATTACTTTAACTGTAACAGCAATGACAGATCACTTTATTAATTGCAAATTGCACTATCTGAAGATGGTGACAACAGATATTGGGAAAGGTACAGAATATCCTAATTTTTCATAGCATAACTAGCCTGTTTGGAGCCTCAGATAAAAATAAATTACTTCAACCTTACAATACACTTGACACATATTTATTGCAGCATTTGCTATCAGCAATTGCCATACCTATATGAGCGAACTTCTCACACATTACCCTAAAACGTGAAGGGGATTGTTAATGAGAAAGGGCAGTCAAAGCTCAGATCTGCACTCCAGCTGTTGCACGCGACCTGTACTGGATGTTGCCTTATGGAAGCCCCTTACACCCCCACTCTGATACGATTTGCTCCATCTAGGTAGTAGGCCCAGGGGGAAGTTTATGTTAGGTGTTTTGAGGGTAAATGCATGACAGGAAAAGAAAACAGTTCAATAGATAATGTTGCCCAAGAATGCCAAATGATGAAAAAGAAATTTCTCTTGATTTGCAGAGAGAGGGAAATGGAGACTTCCAGAGATTTGAGAGGGAAAGCTGGCAACATTATCTCAGTTTTTCAAAACAGAAGAACGTGACTACAGACCTACTGCTTACCCATTCTCAGACCCAAAGTTCAGAAGACTTTATAATGAAAGCCGACGATTTTTCAGTTCCTGTTTGCTACAGCTGCTTTCATGGTGTTCTGAGTTGTTTGATACAAAGTCTAAATTAGTCTTGAGAAACAGGATTAACCTTTCCAATCACATTTAAGGTGAAATTGCTTAACTACAGCACACAATGTCATGCTGCAGATAATCCATGTCCTTGATTAATGCTTTTATAATCAATTGCTGTCTGGAAGTGACTCCTTCCCATCACACTCTTCACAAAAAGAGCAGATGGTATTTAAAAGGTTATGGTGAAAGGGCATTCCAGAGGTCAAACAGAACATCGATCAAGTGGGCAGAAAAATTGCTTTTTTCCTTCCCCTTCTCCTTATCCTCACAATCCATGAGGGAATGTGGCCTATGAATTATAGTTTGATCTATAGTTCAAGCACTAAAATGTTTTCTTGTTTCAAATTTCTATGTTGTTTTGGGTAATGAACCTGGAAATTGGATTCCTTTTGTGCCAATAAAAAATTGTGCCCACTACACGTATCTCAGCAACATAATTCTTAGACCTATAGAGATTTGCTTACTACTACCCTGAACGGAGTCAGAACACTGGTGCTTAATAAAGGCTGTACTAATATCCACAATGTCCTCAAATAGATTTGTAGAAATGATAATAACTGCAAAAAAATAAAAAAAACATGTCTCTATGTCTGTGTTTCTTTGTACAAAGCAATACTCAAATGAGGGTTTTGTGTGAAATTCTCTTTTGCTGTTTTCCATGTACATAGTTTGTTGCCATTCTGCATTAGAGTACAAGGAGAGCTATTCTCACCTGGAATGAAGGGGGCAGAGACACTACCCTTACTAATACAGTCTCAAAACCTAGAAATCAGGGGTTTGCTTCTTTGTAATATAGAAAATATATCAGTACCCTTTCTACTCCTATTGCCAACTGCTTTCATGCTAACCACACAGCATATGATGAATAGAAACAGAAGAGTAAATTTATTTATGTTTTCTAGTAATTTTTAAAGTTTTACTAATGAAAATGTGGTTTTTGGTTTTTTTTTTTCCTATTGGTTTGGCCACGAATACTGTCATCTTGGCTGCCTAATAAAAGTGTATTTTTTGTCAATTGACATCTTATTAGTTATTCACTGTTACAATTTATTTTTTGTTATATAGGTTATTGCGGACAAGTGAAGTGTTCATCATGAGTCGGTCTCTAAAGTAGTCTGAGAGGTAAAATCTGAGAGGTAAAATGTGGAAATACTGTAATCCTGCTTTGAGATCAAAACCAGGATTGATTGGCTAAGATACTTTCCAGCACTGCAACTTACATTTAAGGGCCTCAGCCAACCAAATATTTCTTGTGTGCACAGTTCTCACTCAGAGCATCTAAGGAGCCACATGGGAGCCCAGGGAACTATTATTGAGGTAGGTTTTTATCTTTGTTCAAGAACATTTAATATGTGGCATATGTTGCATAAGTAAAGCTGCTAAGTATGAACCTTCAAAAGGTAGGCAAAAACAGAACCTGATGAAACCAAGCTAACTAATCCTATTTGGGTGACAGCTAGGTATGCTGCTGTCCTGGAGTGGTGGAAAAGCTATCACTGGAACTGACAGTGAATTTTAAAAGTCTTAATAACACACTGATAGAGATTTCAATATTAGTTTTGTAGTTTAATTTCTTTGATTTTTTAAGTATGCAATGGGTATCAATTTTACAAAGTTGAAGTCTGTGAGACAATTCCACCATGCAAGAAAAACAAACACATAAGAATGTGTTTCACAGGACTTTTTCTGCAATGTACCAGCCAACAGAGAGAAAATCTTTCAAAATGTGCAAGGTATTGCTATTTCCCTGCTTTATTGTATGTTCTTAAATGGTATAAAAAGATGTTAACATGGACATTTGCATTGTTATGAATGAAGAGCCATGAGAAATTTACTTCTAGCATTAACATAAACTATGTAGTTTTCCCAGAAAGAGTGGCTTTTGGGGACTAGCTGCACTCAAGGCATTCTTCATGGGAATTTCTGAGCCAGGAGACAGTATTGGCCCTTAGCAGACAGTTAGTGTCAATTGCCTTGTTATGACTAGGACCCAAGTGATCAGAACTGCCATATTAAATGCAAATTGATAAATGAAAGCTTTTACTACTAGTCTAAAGGCAAAAAGGGCTGTGAAAATAATGTTAGATATATTGACAGCACACAACTATTTTTCAAAGTGTTTAATGTATGTGTTTCATCACTAATCCTTTAGAATTTTTTTTAACTAAATCTTTTGTCTTCTATTGTGTGTCCATATTGATCTGCTGCTGAAGCATTGCTTGTAACTGTGAGGTATTATTCATTGTATTTGGAAGCTGTTTGATCAGAGAAGAAAACAATCCAGCATGGTTTCAAGAGACAGAGAAAATTAAATAAGCTTAATAAGGGGAAAGGATATAGTTAAGATGCACTTCTTCAACTTGCTTTTATTTATTTTTTCAGATCTGTTTTTTTTTTTCCTGAAGAGACTAGGGAACCTTCAGATAAATTTACAGTTTCTTAAGCAAATTAATAAATAGCCAAAGCCATCAGCTAGCTTTTAATAATAGCAATGTCTGTAAATATAATTGTGTCATTTCAGTTTTTTCTCCCTTGTGCTTAATGTCACCCTTTTATTTTTTCTTTTTTTTTAATGTCTGTATTTCTAGACACTTACATAATATTCTGGATTAAGTAACATAACCATAAAAGTAAACTGATTTTTTAAAATGTATTTTAGAATGTCATTGTCTAGTACTTAGAATGCTAAAAGTGGAAGAACTTCATATATACCGTCAATCACAAAAAAAGCAGGAACATACAGAAACCACTAAAAGAATGTTTCTTAATCATCTCTCCTCTACCTAAACCTATTCTACCTACATAAACTTCCGATCACTCTTCCTGCTCTGCTACTTTCGAAGCCATAGCTTCCTTTTACCTTTCATAACCAGTCACAATGAATCCTACATTATTTTCTTTCTTTCTTTCTTTCTTTTTTTTTTTTTTTATAGTGTGAGAGTACGCAAAGGTTTCCTTTTCCAGCGTCTCCTATTCCTGAGCTTAGACATGGTATCAATCATCAGGGCCATCGCATATATCTGCCAGGTGATCACTCTTCTGCACCCTCCGAGTATTTCCTTGGCCCAATTATATTCCTGCCTGGATGGTTTGTTTCTTTCTCAGAAATCTATAATGGGCTATCTGTTGGAAGGGGGAGGAAGGGAAATGCCCTAGGCTTTTTAGTAGTTGTTGGGTTTGTGTAGTTTACATTGCTACTCAGTCCATAAATGTTACACTAAAATGAATCCATGGTATCTGTATTTGGATGACTATTAAGTGACAAAAGCTCTGCAGTATTCTTGTACAATCAATATCTTACACGTTAAACCTAAGGCAGCATTTTAAATTACAAAAAAGCCCAAAACAAACACCAACAAAACACCAGTATTACCGAAGTGATGTCTATACCTGATTTTATTTGCGTATTGCTGCCTTTTCATGGCAAAATACTCTATCTTAGATCCTTTCTGCAGACACTAGCTAAAGAGTGACACTGAAAAATCACGTGCTATACACCCTCCACATTTGTTAGAAGTGCTTCCTTGTCCCTAGCTGATTATAAGTGTTCTTGTTCCTTTATTTCTTTTTTCTTGAATGTCTTCTGATTTTTAGGCTTTGCCATTTTAAGCAAGTCTGCTCTGTTATACTTTGGGCATCATCTGAGGTGCTTAACTGAATGGGGAAAAAGGGTAGAAAAAAAAGGAAAGAAAAAGTAATTAGCAAAATAGGGCTTTTTTGGTCATGGTAGTAAATTGAATCAAAATACAAATGTGAAACTCTTTCCATGGAGGAACAAAACTAGTAGTACCTGAAATTGTTACACATGTTTCAGGATGTAATAACAACTGTGTGCTATGACTAAAATTTTTTTAATCATATAAGTTTGAAACCTCTTCACCTATAGGTTGAAACCTCTACACCTATAGGCCTGTCTGCAATTTGAGGCAGCTGAATTCCTCCATTAATCTGGATTTCTGTTCCTAGAATCTCAGAGAGAGACAGTAAATCTGCAGTAAAACATGCAAAAAGCAAATGAGCTCTGCTGAAAGAGATTACAGGTTCAGATTTCTTTTGCAAACTGATTTGTCACGGACAGTCAAGCAGCTTCGCCTATGTAGCTTGCCTGAGGGCACTGTAGTCACCTGGGTGTCAGACACCTAGGATGGGATGCCCACACCTCCTTCAGTCTGGATGGAAAAGAAACGCACCCATGTTGCACAGAGAGCTGGCATGTGTACATAGTGCAAGGTGCTGAGTGATGTCACACCTTGCAAGTCATTGCTCCAACATGTTACATGTTCCAAAATGTACCAGACTCCACAGGCAGAAGTCCAGCTCTCGACTAAGTCCCACTTTGTGGAACACCGAGCCACATGATCACGGTGACAGGTCTGATTGGTTTCTGAGGTATTCAGATGACCTTCCTATAGGTTCTATTTCTTTTTTCTGTCTGGATCTAGTTTCTTAGTAGCAAGATGGCTTCTCTAGGAGAACTTGGACATATTTAATCTTTAGCTTTTATCCAACGCTGTCTTTACCATATCACAATTAAGAAAAAAGCAGCCAAACAGCTGATATCTGAGCCGGAGTTAACTGATCTGACAGTTGGGAAAAGAAATGGGCAATTTGCTTCACTAGTGAACTGAGCACATATTATGTGGAATTTTTCCAGGAATTCTTTTCCAGGAATCTCTTTACATAGAATTTTTTTTTTCCAGACATGACTATATTATTTTAAAGCAGTACTGAATTTTAATCACAAAACGGGCAACTGATAAGAAAATCTAAGTATTTTGGAGTAAATTATGGCACCCCTGAGCTTTTGGCAGAGGAAAACACTATATTTAAAATCAATAGAAATTTNAGGAAGGAAGGAAGTTGACTTTTATTCAGTGCATAGGAGCTGTAATGGAGATTTGCAAGAGACATAATGTGCCTGCTCTGTATGAGACTCCTTTAAGGCTGCCCTGCTCAGGTCAGGACAAAAGAGTGGGAGATGAAAATCTGTACATGTCATTAGCATCTGACAACAGGCTAGGTGCTATTCTTCTTTACAAGAGTATAAATGTAGAATGATTCTACTAAAACCACTAGAGTTTCTCCTGATTCCCAGCTGAACAACAGAGAACACTTTACCTCCAAAACCTGAAGCTTTTTTTTTTCTCCCAAATACACAGCCATTAGATCTGAGGATCTTTAATATTTTTTCTTTTAACTTCCTTCTGGTTCCAGTGCATTTCCCTACTTTGCTTTTTCAGATTCAGTGCATAACTCAGTATGTCAGGTCAGATTTACAAGGATGATCAGGTTTCTTTCTGTCCCTGAGGAAAAATATTATTAAACTACCCACTTGAGGAAGTGAAGTGTATTAAAACGTCTAACATGTGGGATGTTCTGGTTAAAAAGAAAATAATATTGTAAAACACTCAATCACTGCATTGCAGTTGAAACAATATGTATTTATTTGATTATTATCTGATTGAAACAAAGTTAACACATCAAGCTGCCTACTTCACTTTTATTTAGTCTCACTCATTAAAGATTGACTCAGGCTGGTGGACTCTGAAAGCAGATTGGCCATGGAGATGTACACGCTTTAAGGCAGTTGCTATCGACAGATGAAAAGTGTAACATGACCAACTCAAAAGGCATGCCGAAATCCACTGGTGGAAACAAAGGCTTGCTTCACACTGAGTCAGATAAAAACAAAAGAAACAAAACCAGAAATGGTATGAGCTGGACTTGGTATCTCTGTGTGATAGAGATGATAGTATCAGAATTTTAGGAGTGTTTTGAGAAACAAATGCAACAAGCACAAAGGTATTATGAAAACATTTACCCCAGAATCAGTTACCGTCTAATTACAGTTCTTCATTTTGCTTTTGCTGTATAAACTGTGGGAAGTACTTAAGAGTGACAAAGTCTCCATGTAAGAAAGTAGATTCCTTCATGAATGTTTAAAATGCTAACATTCAATTAACTTTCACTGTGTTAATTGAGTTCTGTTATGTATAAATGTGGCTATCAGGAAATGTTCTTAGATGAACAAAATATTTTCATAGTTAAAAAACAAGCAAACAAATTTAACTGAAGCAAGAGGAAGTAGTGGTAGCAAACAAGGAACTAATGAGGGGTAGAGAATGCTACAAAAACAGAGAAGAAAGAGGCACAAGTTTGAGGAATTTTGGACTTGAGAAGATTTTGAAAAGAAAGCCTTGACTCCAGAGGGGAAAAAAAAAGTATTATTAAACCTTAATATTCTGGTACCATCTAGAGGCCAAATGGCACAGCATCCCATATTGCTAGGAGCTGTGCAAACATAAAATGACAGATACTCCTTCTTCAACCCAAGTAACGAGAATGGCAATTCTTGGCTACTGAATGTTTACGTTATTTCCTCTTTGTGGAATATTTTCTGTCTGTCTCTATTCTTCACAAAATATCTGGGTCTTCTTTGCGCAGACCCTGGATGTGCAGTACTTCCAGTTTGCCAACAGTTGTGTCATGTACATAAATCACAAGTACATAAGGCAGAACAAGCCTGTCTGCTGCGAGAACTTCAATGGCTGCACCCACCAAAATGTTAAAATGACAAGAAATACAGCCAGCATCAGGAACGAATTGTTATTACCACCGTGGTGCCTTGGGATTATGGTTTCCTTTCTAAGACTTCCAAAGCAGTCTTTTGCTGGCATTTGTTGTACAATAAGGAAGGCAAAAAATACACATAACAACGGCAAATTGTCCTACTTTTCAGTTGCAGATGTTTGTAAGTGTTGCCTAAGGAAATACCCGTATTTGTTTTGTGCTACTGTTACGTTGATGCTGAAGTGGCTTAAATGAGCCACTGAAAGAATTTTTGAGCTGCT
Organism: Zapornia atra; assembly: GCA_013400835.1. Taxonomy (NCBI): domain Eukaryota; kingdom Metazoa; phylum Chordata; class Aves; order Gruiformes; family Rallidae; genus Zapornia; species Zapornia atra. Next base: position 24,871 of record VZTU01019162.1, on the reverse strand, counting down.
GCTCAAAGAAAGACACATCAAAATGGTTGGTTTTCCTCCAATCCAGGGCTACTGAAGTAACCTGTTGATTAAGCCAGCCCAAAGGCTGGAACCTGTCAGGACAGGATGACTTGAAGCTCTGCCTGAGCGGGCAGAATTAGGTAGCCAGTGCAAATAGATGCAGTTATGCAGGATAGAGCAATGCGCTAATGAAGCTGTGCTGCTTCCAGCTACCTGAAGCTTGTCCCACTCTGGTCTACGGGCTAAGTAACTGTCCATTCATTAAACAGGTCTGTTTCTTATTTGCAACCACCTAGAAAGACAGGAAGGGTCTGATTCCACACTCAGAGAATTCTAAAAGGGCTTTTCACTAGTTTCAATGTGATTTAGACCGAACTTTCTGTGAGCTTCACTTTATGTTTGGACTTTTGGACTTTAAACTTTTAGTTAAATTTTGCTTTACTGGTAAAATTCATGGAGTCAAATATAAAATACAGTTATACAAACCTGATCATGTTTCAGTAAGTGTGTTCCATAGGTGGGCTGCAACACTGACAATGATCACACAGATTACTTAAATACCCTTATTAATTTTCCATATATTTAACACAGAAAAAAAATGTCATTTTTGCAGTAGAACTACAGGGTTATTTAAGCTTTCCTACATATATTAGAGAAGGATCATGGGAAAAAAAAATTGGGAAATTTACTAATATAAAGGTGATAGCCTTCTATCCTTGGAAACCTAATATTGCACTGGAATTAACAGAAATATTTGGTATTATTGTATGATCTGTTCAACTTTATGTTTTCATTTTTAATTTTACTCATTATCAGATAGGTATAAAGAATGTCTACCTCACTTGACTATCTTTAGGCATAATGGAAATTCACAGTTCACTTCCAAAAAGCAAACAACAACATCCCTTTTACCTCCAGTAACAGTATGATCAGGTGCAACATTTTGGCTCTATTTGCTCCTGTAGGAGAAAACAGCTGTGGGTTTTGGGTTTTTTTGTGGATTAGGTTTTTTTTAGGATGGGGGAGGTTGTTTGTTTGTTTGTTACCCTAAAAGTACTTTAAAAGATAAAGTGGTATTTTAATTAGAATATTTGAAGAAATTGAAGGTAGTCCAGGGGGCATGGGACAATATGCGCTGCTTAAATAGTATTCAGATCTCTGTTTTAAAAATCAGAGAAAAGAACAACTCTGTCGTGTTTAATACATTATATTTGGCAGTGCTTATACTGGATACCATTCTCCCTTCCCACAAAAATGCATCAGGGTGCTTCAATGCTTCTTCTTGGAGCTGGTGCCTCAATGCCACTGCACTGGTCTTGCTGCTGCAAACTGCAGTGCCAATATCGCTGTGGCAGTCAGCAAGTATTATCAGTATAAATGGCTCATGGTAAATTTACATGCTGTCTAGACTCTTTTAGGCCTGTTAACTGTTTCAATCTGTCATTTAAAAAGCATGATCAGTGCTTCATTGTTTTTTTTTCTTCCACGGAGAGATTTATGTGCTTTATGCACATCTCAGGAATTTACCACCAGAGCTGGTAAAATTCGGACATATTTGTCCAGAGAGTTCTGTGTGCTTTTGTCCACACTTTGCAAATGTGAAAGGTAAAAGGTAAAGGTTTGTTTTAACCTTTCTTTTCTTCACAAGGTAACCCCCACAGCTGAATGAAAGGGGTCACAAGGGGTCACAACTTTAGCAGGGGGACACTGGAGAAGGAAATGCCACTAATGTAATGCTGGGCATAATACAGCCAACTGATTCCTGCCCTGGAAGTTCATTGTGAAAATAAATAGTAAATTGTATTGTGAAAATAAATAGCGAAGCAGCCACCAAACCCAGTTCTTTTTTAATGGTAGCACATACGAATCAAACAAGTATGCAGGGCAGGGGGCAGGGAGGGTAAGGAGAAGCCATAGAACATCCCTAACTCCAGGCAGCTATGGGAGCTGGTGGAGAATAAACTACAGACCCTGTGGGGACACATTAGGCATTTTAGGGTGCTCCACTGTAGTTCTTTGGCATTCTTCTCTCTCTCTCTCTCTCTCTCTCTCTCTCTTTTTTCAGTTGTTTGTGTATATGATCTGCTAAATGCACACCTGTTTTTCTGATTATGCTTTTGTGGTCCAGAGAAGGAGATAGATTAAGTATGCATTTAACAATAGTTCGTCAGGGCCAATAATTTAAGAGGAACAGAAGTCCTGCAATGTATCTTTATATGTGTGATATTTCTGACACATCATCACTTGCTTGCACTAGTTATCATTCTTGTTTATACTCAGATCAGTAGGCTTAAGTAGACAAAATTAAATGCAGTTTTTAACTGTAAGTGCTATACTATCCATTCACATTTTTATTATCTTTCTTAAGAATTAGTTAAAAAATTAAAACCTCTTTGCCTGCTTTCCAACGAAACAAAGCTTGAGGAAGTAAAAGCTCAATGTAAATGCGTTTGAGAGTATCTGCGAACATGCACAGAGGTCTTCTTACATTACCTCTCACACCAACATAAAAGAAATTTGATTGTGTGTCAAACATCAAAAAGATTGTGATTTTTATAACTTCTAGAAAAATGAACAGATGGAAAAAAATAAGAGGCTCTATCTTTACCTTTAGTGAAAGTAAGTCTAATTTCCAATTTTACATTCCCATGGGAAAGAGCCCACAAGAGCATGACTTTGGATCCATAAGAAACCAGTCCTCACATGTTTTGGTGCTCCTGGAATTATTTCTTTTCTAATAAAGTAGCATAACCTAATGAGAGATAATAATTTCCTCTCATGTTATAATGGTGCTGAATTTGATATCTATCTTCTTTCCTAAGATTATATTGCATAAAGTGAACAAATTCAAATTTGAGCATTGTGTGCAACATTTAAAGTGGACTTACGAGTAATATATATAGAGAAATATATGTATTTCTTGAACCATCAGATGATGAGAAATCATTTGAGAATATCCAGTAACTGTTAGCTTAAATAAACATTTCTTAGTCAGCAGTAGTGTTAAAGAAAATAAAGTCTGAAGTGGCATCCTTTTAAGTGAAAATGATAGAAACAGAAAATAAATCAAGATAAGGCTGATTGATTGACATAATTTGAGTTCTACCATATGTACATGATGGGAAAGACTGATGATGCTCATGCTGACTAGAATATTTGATTCTTCAGTCTCTTCATCAAAAGGCATTGCTACCTTTGCTTTCTTATTATGGCCCACTGCTTCCTCTTAAATTGGTGATAGATACTGTAGAGCATACCATTACTACTGTTGTTCCTACGATCATAATGTTTGCTCTCCCTTTTGATTCTCAAACTTATGTGTGTAGAAGAAGTACAACCTTGATAAATTTCAGGTCTTACTGAAATAAAAAAACCTCCACAACAAACAAAACACATTCACTGTAATTATTTTGTATTAAAACATATTTTCAATATTTCTCAAGCTTCAACTTTTCATATTGTCAAAATGGATTACTGCCTGTTCATTTTGCATCAGTTACACCTTCTGTTTTTTAATTCCCATGCTTTCTATGTGCTGCTATAAAAAATAATAATTAAAAAAAAAGTTCTAAAATTATGAGTTCAACATCACCTGTTCAAGATCTAAGTGGTCTTAAAGCATGCTTCCAGTCCAGTGGTTGAATTAGTAGACCAGATACTCAGATAACAAAATCAGCATAGTTTCATTGGCTGCAATTCTTCTGTAAAGAATTTGAGCTGAATTACTTGTTTCAACATTTTTTACAGAATAGAGTCAATTTCTTGTAGAGAGAAGATCAAAGAGACTTATTTGCTTTAGAGACAAAAAGGAAAAAAAACATTTCTAGGACTCTTATTCAGCCAGATTTTTTACTCGAGGTGACTGCTGATGATCACAGCCATCCAAGCTGTCACAGATGTTGTGTTAAGAAAGCTATTGACCGTCAGTGGGTAGTTAAATTTTTCTGCTCTCTCTTTATTGCTGCTCCCATTAAACCATCCTCTCAGGTCCTATATTTGTGTAACTGGTTCTGTCCCCTACGGTCTGGAGTCATTAGCCCATTCCTCAATAGTGGACTATATAATGCTTTCTAAATTAACCCTGTGGATCTTGTTGCCCCAAATAACATTTAAATGGGAGTTTGTAGCTGTAATATCTTGATATAGATTTCCACTGGAAGTGCTCGAGTGGAATACATAATTTCAGAGAGAAATCCTAAAAACCCACAGGACACTTTTGAGATAATTGCAACATTGCTTGTCATTTCAAAAAAGAAGGCCTGAATTTATTGTCAAGCCAGTATTCCTCCTTTGAACGCCATCCTTAGCTACAAGTCATTTGAATTTCTGCTAATCCAAATAAACTGAGAAGAATAATGCAGTATTTATGAAAATATTATCACATATATTATATACTGTAGAATAAAACTTTTTAAAAACCTCTTCAGAATTAATACTTGCTACTTAGCTCACAATGCTATCACAACCAGCACTTATATATTACTTGGGAACTACTTACTGCTTAGAAAGTAATTTCTGGTATGTTTTGTTTCCCTGCCTTTTGAACCAGTTGTCTCCAAAACCTCTTTCTGTACAACTCTTCAGATTTGGTCCCAGCTCTTTGATCACAGAATGAAACACTCTTTTGTTTAGCACGTCAGGCATGTTCAGCATTTGATAAGTCTGCCAATGTGAATTTCTTTGTGTGATCTGCTTTCATTTCAGTAAAATCATCAGTAGGCTTTAGTGCTTTGGATCAATTACCTTCTTTTGTGCTGAGTTTTGTTCTTTTTTCTGTGTTCTGCACCTATCCTTTCTTTCATCAATAAAAGTGCTCTTATTCAGGCTGAGACTTGCTGGGAATCCATCCTTGTGAAGCTGAGACAGGGAAGGTTTAGGCTGGATATTAGAAAGAGGCTCTTTACTGAGAGGGTGGTCGAGCACTGGAACAGGCACCACAGGGAATTGGTCACAGCCCCGAGCTTGACTAAGCTCCAGAAGCATCTGGATGATACACTCAGTCACATGTTCTGACTTGGCTGGTGCTGTGTGTAGCCAGGAGTTGCACTGATGATCCTTAGGGGTCCCTTCCAACTCAGGATATTCTGTGATTCTGTTCTAAATGAAAATCCAGACCACAGTTCATGTAAGAAATAGTGAACTACTTTGTGCAGATAAGGTGGCACAGAAGGTATCCTAACCATTTTATTTCTTTGTCATTTCATTTGTATTTCTTTTTCATATCTGAAGGTGTCTAACTTCAATGAATCATTCAAGGTTTTACATTACTAAGAACTGCCAAGAGCAATGTTTGCAGTCATAGAAATTAATAACGGAAATTATCATACTAGAAGACAGAAGTAAAAACTGTAAGCCTGTATATGCAGGGTAATGACAAATAGTTGAAAAAGAAGTTGTGTTTGACCTGCATCCTGGTATTCCATAATTCTATGATATCAATGAATGTGGATAATATAGCCTACAATGGCAGATATTGCAGAAATGATTGATCAGATGTACATATTTTAGGTCTCATATCAGGCACACATCTATCAAGCCTCTGAACGGCCCTATCTGTTGGGATACTTCTATATAAATGTCACTAATTTCTCTGCAATTGTGGTTCCCTGACAATGCTTTTCCATGTGCTTTGTCTACTGCACCATGATCTTTCTACATCATGCACAAGTTACTGGTAACATCACCAGTAACTTAAAACTCCAGAATTAGTGTCTGTTCTGCAGAGGCTTCTTGGAGTCAAATCACACAAATGCTCAGCAGTGAAGCTGGCTTCCTGGAGAAGCATATGGGCCATGGTCTGTATCTGAATAGGAAATGAGAGAAGATAGTTGAAACTCTTTCAAGAATAAAACCTGAATAGAGTGTAATACTAAGAGATTAATATTTTTCTTAAATGTAAAATAGGGATTAATTTTTAAAGATCATAATTTAGTATTTAATATGTTTCCCATTTTGTAAATGATTATTACCTGCTGTTTCATTCACAAGTGCAGGTGCATTAAGATTGTGTATGTTGATCAAATGAGAACTTGAAATGAATAATAATTAATTACAAAATATTCACCCTTTTTCTTGGACGGGGCAAACCATCTTATTTGTAAATAATTTTTGGATTGTAATTATGGGAGATTTCCACTTGCTAACTAATTGTTCAATATGTCTCATTATTTTTATTTGAGAAAATCTGCTAATGAGAAATAAGAACCAAATGTTTGTTGTTACTGTCTTTTGAATAAATGAGATACTGAACAAATTTTTTGGCCTGTAGTTATTGGAATAGATCCCTTATGAAGGCCGCCTTTACAGAATGGAGAGCTTTACTGTTCCCTGTCTTTGATGAACCACGCTTGTATCTTTTCAAGAATAAGGAAATAATTCCTTTCTAAGTAAGGGGAGACAAACAGAGAAAGTTAGGCATCTTTGACAGAGGCATATTATAGACCAGGTGACTACAGTGATTTATTTAAAAAGACCGGAAAGAAAATGGTATGCAATCATCTTTTATGTCTTTAAGAAGTGCTTAAAACTCACTGAGATTTTTAGCTAAACTGTCATTGAGTTTTGTGATTGCTCATCTCAGTTAATAAACAACGTGCCCCTTGTGTGTCCTTTCTATTGTCTTTAGCCTCCAGCTTTTCTCAGAAATGCTGAGAGAAAGATTGAGTACCTTGCCACTACTCATTATCTGTCTTAGCTATTAGATGCTAAAACCCAAAGTTATTATCCCTGATATTTTTTCCCATTAAAATGGCAAATGGTGAGGATCAAGGCAACACTGTGTGCACCTCTTCTCTGTGTCTGCCTACAGTTTCTAAAACTGCAATGAATTTGCACATTGAACACACATGCTGAGCAAGAGATTAATATTCCAACTGGATATGATGGGGCTCTGTAAAGCCCAAGTTTCTTTTTTATGAGTCCAAGATATTATCATGGAGCCAAACACTGTACTGCATTTCTCGCTGTCCTTGAGAAATTGGATAGAAAACTTATAACCATAATTATGCCCACTCACTGTTCTAATGAAGAGAATTAGTGAATGTGTAAACAATAGCTGTGCAGGGGAGAGTATGCATAATTGGCAACTATTAATCTAATAGTGAGAGATGGAGACGTGTGAGAATGATTAACATAGGCCACACAAAATGATTTTTTGTGATAAGGATGACTGAGAAGGCATTGACATTACTTAGCCTTCTTCCACTTAACAAGTAGAGAATGAAGAGAAATAAAATTAAACCCAAGGTGGAGTGACAGGTGTAAAGTAGCAGGCTTTCAGCACTCACATTTTTCATTCTCTGTACAAAAAACATGCAAAGTTTTCTTGTCATCTTATTAGTATCATAGAAAAGCGCTGAATGGTGATGCAGAAGAGCAAACGTTTTCTCCTGTCTCACACAGACTTTCATTGTCCAAACTGTCATTTTCTGGGGCAGTCAAGTGCATTGTGAGTTATGGAAGGCAGAGGGTCAGGTTCTCATTTGTATCTTCTGTTGTCTGAGCAATCCTTTCCTTGTTGCAGGCAGAGTGGTGACTGCAGGATGATGGAGAGTGATTATTAAAAAAGAAAAAGAGAGAAGAGGTAGACAGTTCATGGAAAGGAAGAAAATAGTAGTTCACTGGAAATAAGAAAAGAGAGGTTTGTAGGGTTTGTGAAAGGAAGGAGAGAGGAGGGTAATATGGGGTGACTGGGACAAGGATGACCTGGCATTTATGGGGTGAGGAGTTACGAAAGTGTATTGGAGATTTTTCAGTTGTGAGGATGGAGTCCCTGGTGAGAGATGAATTGTACAGAGGAATAAGATGTAGAAGAACAGGCAAATCGGGCAAGAGACTAGGATATGGAGATAGGGGACTGTAAATAGTGGAGCTAGACCAGGTGAAATTGACATACCTTGGCTGCAACACCAGAGAAACTCCTTGGTGTAGATACCTGAGAATACAGCTGGATGATTGAGAAAAGGCACTAGAAATGTCTGAGAAACGAAGGATTAAAAGGTGAGACCAGACAGAAAAATATAAGCGTTTGAAATGAGGGTGCGTGGAGGAACATAATTCAAGTCTAAATAGGCAGCATATGTGTACACTGAAGGAGACTATTCTCCAGCACCTAGAATGACAACCAAGACTTCTAAGTGTATTCTTTCTTGTGTGCAAGCCCTTGATCCCTCTCAATAGTTGCTGCACAGAATAGAGGGTCTTTCTAACAAACTTTGCTCCAAAGACAGGGTTTAAATTCTAAATTTATTTTGCATTGCAGCAGGGTTCCTCAGTACAGCTAGGAGATGGCTTGAGAAAGATAACAGAGAAGGAAGCACTGGGAGAGCATAATCACTAAAATCTTTCTCAATCTGTATTTCTCAAAAAGTCTGTCTCTGAATTGCATCCATGTGTATAAAAGAAATACCATGGGATGGTCCTGTACTTCCCCAATCACATATCGTTCTTTCTACTGATTCCAGAAAATATAAATAAAATATTTCCATTGTATTCATCTGGGTGAAACTAGAGGAAAGTAGTATGAATCAAAACATGTTCCAAGGAAAGCATCTATGAAATTAAGAAACCAATTATTGCTTCTGTGAAACAAAAATAGGCTGAAAATACACCAAAAGACAAAGCTATAAAAATTTTATAAAAAACGGGACCACTTAAATTTGCCTGAAAGCTAATACTTATTTAATTCAAGTTGATTCAGAGAGAATCCATCTGTTCTGTTCATGCAGCAAATACATTCTGCCTTTCCATGTGCTTCAGAGACAGAAATCTTCCAAAAATTGTCAGTGGAATGAAGTATGTCCTCCTTTCCTCTGCTGTGGTTGTGATTACTTGGATCAGATTCAAGTTTTTATTATAGAATTTGTCTTCCTTTTACTGAAGCATCATGTCTTATTTAAAGAATATATATTTACTTTACTAATGAATCACAGACTCTGTCTATCCACTGTAGACTCTGGAATTAGGAACAAGACTGTAGGCATATTTTTCTTTTCCCATAACAGTCTACTCTCAGGTTAATATTTAAATGCCCATGGGCTCAAAAACATTCATAGCTTTTCTTTTTTTTTCTCTTTACAGAGTGATGGAAATCAAAGGAAAAAAGGCCATGGTAGCATTTTTTCCCCTTTCAAAGTCATCACTTGTAGGCTTCTAATCACTGAAATCCTTCTTTCTTTTATTAGTTATGCAAGTTTATTTCAAAGATCATTGAGAATATCTGGAAAGTGAAGCATTAGGCAAGGCGCGCTCTTTTAAATAACAGTTTCTGAGCAAGACACAATATGCTTTTAAAAGTAACCCTCTTGAAATAAATATCCTTTTAAAATTAACAAGATTTCAAGAAAATTCCATATGCATGTAGATATAAATAAATTATCAGTATATGGTAAGTATCTGACCTCTGACTACTGACCAACCTCCGTCCTCCAGTTCCTATTGCACAGATTAACACTTTGGAGATTTCCCCTCCCATGTGCCAATATCCCTGTCCTTGATAATGTCAATATAAAATCAATTCAGTTAGCTTGCAAAGACACTGAACTTCCAGCTACACACACATATTGTTTCAGTGTTCATGATACTGGAGAGCTTTGAAGCTGATAACACACAGCAGATCAACAGGTACAGGTAAAGGACTCTCACAAGCTTCTTTGGGACACTGGGGAACTGTCATGGTCCTTACTACTCTGAAGCAGCCAGTGAAACTTTTTCTTGGCTAAATGAAGTCGTTAAAAGAAAATTGTGCCTACACACTTCCATTGAGAGCAAAAGCAGAACTGTCATCTTCTCCCTGTGTTTCCTGTCTTCTGTTGTAGATGATTTCTTGTTTCAGCTCAAGGGATCTTTTATTCCAAAATATGCTGTCTCTGAATCTATATCTTACTTTTCGGGTGCAATCCCTTCCTGATGAAACTCATCAAACTTTAAAAATGCTTCTCTGAGTTTTCCCTATAGTCTAACCATTGCATTTATCTTCCCAAAGTTTATCTGTATCTAATGTATTCAGGGGAAATCTTTGCCAAACAACTTTGGAATGCCAAAATTCCATAAATAAATGCTATTAATTTATAGAAGCTTAACCTGAGCTATTTAATGCAAAGAAACAACCGCTGATTCAGGAAGTCATTAAGTCATTTATACCTTGATACTGAGATACATACCTGCTAAAGTACTCCCTGGGTACCTGTTCCATGGGGTTGGAACCCAATTTTTAACTCTGAGAGATAGTGCTGCAGTGGGCTGTAAGCTCCACACATCTCTAGCAAAGCTCAGAATAGAGAGGGATATGACTTCTTGCTCTGATGGTAATCCTTCATGGCATTCTTCACTTGCTCCTCAGTGTGCACAGAAAACACTTTCAAAACTTGGTGAGATACTGTATTCTTAGCTGATAGCAGTCTGCTACTAATATCTTTGTTCATTTTCAGCCAATTCAGTTGCCACTACACCAAAACAGCTGCTTCTTTGGAAACAACAGCTGATTCAAAGATTTCAGAAAGACCTAAGTCATGTTAGTCAGGAAGGTAAAAAATTTTCTAAACCAGTTGAGATACGAGCTTCGTCTTCTATTAAAACGATAAAATCTCCATTTATTTAAATGGTGCAAAACCTCATAGTTCTAACCACATTTGCTTTTTAAATTAATAGAAGCTTTTAATAACAAACCATTGAAATTTCATTTTTGCTGGAAAATATGGTAATTCCTCACAAAAATGGGTTTTCAAATCAGTACCAATACATATGTTTGTCTGTTGCCTGGTGAATTTTAATTCACTGTACTTGTGAATTAAATTTTAAGTAAATGTCTAGGAACACTGTAGTTCGGAATACATCTGACTTCTTTCCCGTGGTTCTGGCTGCCAAGAGTTTACCCAAAACCTATAAACCTTATATCCAAGTTCCTCCAATAGTTTCCAAAGACAGTTGAGGCCAAGGGTTTCAATTTTCAAAGCAATACATTTTCCAAGTCCAGCTCTGTTAAAAATCAAGCTACAGTCTGAATCCCTGTCATATTTCAGTGCTAGTGGGAGAAAGCGTAATTAGAGCCTTTCATCTCAGGGGCAACACATTTCTTGAAGTAAAAGGAGAATCTCGAATCTCACTTCCTTGATTCACAGAAAATCTTACTCTTAAAAAGCTATTTCCTAATAAGGATACACATTAGCATATGTGGGTGTGGTTCCCAGAAACAAAGAGTTAAAAACAAAATCGAAAGAGAGTAAATTAATTCTATGTCAAAGAAAAATCAAAATAGCTAGCATAAAATAGATACTTCACACCAGAAAAGGATGTTGCAAATTAACTTTGTGATGGCCTCTGTGGGTTTCCAAGTCACTCCTGGTTTGTGGAAATGAGTAGTTTCAGCACCAGGAGGAAACCCACTGGCAGTCAGATGCCTACAGGATTTGAAACAGGGGTTGTCTTGCTCATGAAGCACAGTTGGATAGAAGACAAATAACGGAATGAGTTTTAAGATATGACTGTATTAGTTTGACACATAATGCGGTTAATATAAAATTATCATCTCGCTCACCAGTCATTTAACAGGTGCTGTTACGGGCAATTACCTTGCCCAGGGCACTGCTCAGGCAGTAACGTGGGAGACCTCCTTTTGAAAGCAAAAGCCCTACTAGTAATGTCCCGAGGTTTTTTGTACCTCAAGGGGTCTGCAAGTTACCTTTAATCTGCAGTAGAAATTCACCACCTCCTACATTTCATTTAAGCGTTGAGACGCTAAACTTTGGTTTTCTTTACTTCAGCAGGGCCTCTCCATGCTTTAAAGAAAGGGGAAAAGCTTTACTGCAGCCAATTTGGCCCAGTGGGAATAATTCAGTTTTAGTCTTTTGAAGCAGGAAACCGGTCAAACTCCCAGTACCCTGGAAATTTATCTCACTTGAACATATGAAAAGGAGTGAGGTGGAGATGGGCTTGGCAGCTGTTAAGACAAGAAACCACAGCGGCCTGGGGACAGTTTCCATTTGGGCAGGGGCAAAGGAGAGAGTAAGAAAGCAAAGTGCTACCAGTTAACATTCAGTGCTGCCGTGGGTTGCAGCACGATGAGGGAGGTTCAGCCTTTCAGCTTCTCTCATCATTGCTGTGCATTTATTTGGCACATTCCTTGACGGTTTCTGAAGGATTGCAGCATGGGCTAAGCTTTTCTTACTTTTAATATATATTTAGAAAACCACAATCAAACAAACACAACACCCCTTCTCCCCTCCTACTCCACCCCCCCAAATAATCCCAAACACTGCTCTAAAATGTGATGATAAATTTGTAACTTTTAAAAGTTATAAACTTTCATAGTTTCACAGCCTCCCCAATGCAGTGTGGGAAGAGCTCAGGTTATGCTAGCAAATATTAAAATAAAAGATAAAATATATTCAGCATTATCCCAAAATCTAAATTTTGGCCTGTGTTCTGAGAAAGAAAAGTCCAAAACCACATTTTTACAGAAGAGACTCTTCAGCCATTCCAATTCTTCCTGTGTTTTATCTTACTGACAAAATTTTGTTAAGAAGCATGGGAAAATCCCTTCTTTTTCATTTTGATGAGACCAGAAATGTAAACAGAATTATAAAATGTACAATAAGTGAGGTTTTTTTGTTGTTTTGTTGTGTGGTTGGTTTTTTTGGGGCAGGGGGAGTTGGTCATAGGGAAAGAAAGAAATGCACTGAGGGATTTAACAGATTTCCTTATCAATACTGTAAGAAAATTAAATTACTCCTAAAATTCCTATTATGTTAAAAAACAAAGTGTATGAGAAAAACGTGTGGCAGAAGCAGTGAATGGTATAATGCTGTTAAATTAAAATGTATGTCAAGGAATTAAATGCATACAATGTGTACATGACATATGCCTTAGGCATTTTACATTTTGAGGCCATATTAAAATAATAATTTTTATAATAATGAAACTGTTTAAGGTACTGGGACAGTCATCAGGATACCTTCTGGTATTTATTGGAACATGAATCATACTGAACTTACATGACACCGAGATAAATCATTCCCCTTGAACAATTGTAAATATATCATGGACAGAAACAGATTTTCGAGGTGAAAATGCAAGTAAGAAAGCCAGTAACTTCTGAGCTTTCAAACTGGAATAAAACAAATTTCCCAAGCCAACTAAGTAAATTTGAATTTCCTGGGATGTAAAATATTTTCCAAAGAAAGGTATTAGGTCGAGCCAAGTAAATATCTCTGTATAGCATCTCACACATATCTTTTGCATATTAATGCTCTGAAGATGTAAACCAGAACCTCACAGGACTTGAACTTGGGAAGAGGTACCTTTGCAACCAGTATGCATCAGGCCCTTTGGACCAAAAGGTTATTTTCCTGTAAAGCCTAATGCTGCAGGGGCCTTAAGAGTAGTCACACACTTCCCTTCTTCCCCCCAAGAATCTTCCTCCACATGCCCAGAAAAAGACATCAGCCAGGACTAGTTAAATTAAAATTAAAATCCACAGGTCCAGTGTAGCAGGATTCAGATGAGGCATTACAATTACTGTTCAGTGGGGCAAACTTAGCTTCCTTTGACAGTCAATTATTATATGGCAGTACTATAAATACCTCTCTGCAGAGCTCAGAGAAAGAATTTTTGAGTTAAAATTGTTTGTACAACCTCCAACAAGCCCAGGGCTCCACCACAGTCTTAGCTTTGTTAAGCTTAAGGGATTTTCCTGACTCCTTGCTTCAGAGGCTGGCTATGCTGCTTCCACCTTCACTCAGCACCCAGTTAAAAAAAAGTAATCTCTTGAAATACAAATAAAATATGCCTGTAAAAGCAAAGCTATAAGCTATTTCTGTAATTCATGGCTTTCAGGGATCTCTGGTTAGTTTTTTTCTAATTTAATTATTACCTGATCGCAGTCACATTCTGCTCAAGATGTCATGAACTGTGCTTTCGCTTCAGACTACACAAGATAAAGTTATGCTTGAGCATGTTCTGGCTTTGCTTTCTTCCCTCAGCTGTCATACAAGTGACAAACACTGTGAATTCAGTAATCACTTAGGTTTGTCTTTTTCATTGAAATCTGGCCATTTCCTGAAAAAGTTCTCACAGATTGGCACCACGTCGCACGATTTAAAGATGACAGCAACTTCACTATCCTAATGTATCATTTGCATATTTTAACATACAGTATTCCTCCTTGATTGGCATTCTCATTAACTTGACATTATAAAAGACCGTCTGTTAAACAATGTAAGCAGTATTTAAATGTAACTGCTATTAATTCCTCTGCTTTGCAGGGAGGAACATTTAATGGCTCTTTCTTTTTTTGAGAGTGCTCTGGAGATGAATACTGAAAGTTAAGCTGTTTGTGCTGAAGGATATGTGCTTTTTTTTCTCCTCTGCTCAGTGTCATTGGGGTCAGGCATTGACTTCATGTGAAAAATTGCAATGTAGACATGAAAAGTACACATGCATTTTCAAAACTACAGAGGCAAGTATGTTTTCAGCATTTGTATATAACTGTATGCAACTGTATAACAACTTTGTATGCAACTGTATAACAGCTTTTTCTGATTTCAGCTGGGAAAATGCCAACCGTCTAAAGAAATGGACTGCTCTGAGATATTATTTGGGAATTAGCTTTGCCTTCCTGATTAAAACTGGAACTCTAGGTACACAGAAGAACAGAGTACGCTTTTAAATTTTAAAGCCAGTCCTGGGCCTTTATTTGTGTCTCCTATTCTGAAGAAGAGGCTTAATACAATCTTGCATTCTTCCTTTTTGAAACCTTCAATATCTTTGGTATCTGTCGTACAAATATTTCAGTCAGATTCCTATCCCAAGTACTCCTTTTACATAAAGATCAGGACAAAATAGCTAGCTGATTAGAGTATTTGTGGCTTGGTTCTTCAAATAATCATCAAATCATCATCAAATGCAATATAACCCTACGGGTTCCCAGGTCCCATAGGATACTGTTGATAACATGATGGCACGAACCAGCAAAAGCCAGTAATACTGTCAATGGCACCTTGTAGGTACAACTTGCGGTAACTCTTTCAGAAGTCTAAAAGCTGCTGGGTTCTCAAAAAGTCCGAGTTTAGTGAAATCCTAACGAGGTGGTGGTGTTCTGCATGCTTGACATGGCTCAATCCGTGAAACAGCTAACATTTCTAGCCTGGCTCTAATTTGTCACATTGAAAGTGAAAATATTTTAATGGCATTTTTTTTGACACTAGGTCCCAAAGGATTTGTCTCCCAGGCAGGAAAGCTTTTGGATTAAAGCCAACATTTGAACAAAAATACTTCTCATCTACCTCTCTGACAGAGAGATGTCTTTTTGGGGTGATGGGCATGGAGGGAAAAAGCTGAAAATCACATTGCTTGGAAAAAAGTCTTACAACCTTTTGATTTTCAGTTTTCTGGGTGAATTTCTGGGTTCCTTGGGGCCCAATTAATATTTACTTTTCTGTGAATTAAAACTATTAATTTAGATTATCTTAATATTCTTTTCAGAGGATGACTACTTCTTAAAATCTCAAAGCTTCCAAATACTTTTTTTGCCAAATCAAAGACAAGGATTTTTTTGCTAAAAGACATTTTCCCCTGTCCTTTATAATAGTCTGGCACATTTTCTTAAAATTCAATTGGAATTCACCATTGACCTCAGTGTGAACAATTCTGCAGTTTCTACTAGAGTGGTGATGATGCAGCACATTTTCAAGCTCTGAGGTCTCTGAAATTACTAGCATTTAGTTGATGGGAGATACCCCTATTTAAGACAATGGACACCCTTTGGAAGCTTGGGTGCTCACCTGTCTTCTCTTATCTTCCCAGCAATTAGTTCTGTTTCCTAATCTAGATCAACCCTCTCTGCACAGTCTCTGTAGTAATTTTCACCTATTATTTCTGTCTAGTCCTCAGTAGAAGCATAGAATCACAGAATGCTTTGGGTTGGAAGGGACCTCAAGATCACCTAGTTCCAAGCCCTATCCCACTTTCTTCCTACTGTGGACCCTCTCAAACAGACCACCAGATTTGTAGCTCCACCTGCTTTGTGTTCCTACTGGAAAATGCAGTTTTGTCCTTTCAGACTGAGGAATACCCTTTTTCCTTCCTTGGAAACTGCAGGAGCAATTAATTTCAATGATGTACTCCTCTCCCCACACCTTCCACCCTGCAGACCAGAGAAAGGCGAAGGAACAGACCAGCTGTGAAACTGCTTGTATTTTAGTAGCAAATGGTAAGAAGTAAAGCTGTGTGGTTCTTAATGTTTCCTTCTAAGAATGTTGTCAGGTTGCAGATGGGATAGAAAGACAGCAGTCCCTGCTTCTTACGTGTCTGTCCCTGGAAAACTTTTTGGTGTTTGTTTTTTTGTTTGTTTGTTGGGGTTTGGCTTGTTGTTGTTATGTTTGGTTTTTTTTTCCCCCACATTATTCCAGCTAAGCAAATGCTTTTGGGAGATCCTTGTTTTCTACTGAAGCATCCTGGCTCTTGTCCCAGCCATAAGTCCACTGTGATATTGAGTAACACTGGTATAATATTTCTTTATAAAGTGCTTTCTTATTGTAGAAGTGTTGAATAAGGTCTGTGAAATAAATCACTTAATGTTGGCCAAACCTATAAAAGTCTTCCAAGGCCACAAAACTTTATGTGCAAAGTGACAATCTGCACAGCAGCTACCTTAACTTTAGAAAAACCAAAGTCAAGCTTAAATCTTTCTGATCACTGAATCAGGTTATGCAACAGCCAGAGGAAGAGGAGAAATTGAATGCCCACACTTGGGCAACCTAAACTATAAGCTAATAAAAGAGCAGGATTTTTTATTTTTTTTTTTAATCTGTTGACTGAAGTGAGAGATGGATTGTGGGTGCCAAGTTGCAGCTATTATAGCACTGTGTGCATGATATTGAAGTGCAGGGTCAGTTGTTTCCATTATAAACCCACTTTTTCAGGGTTTGTAACTTGGCTGCCTTACATTCTATCTAGTTGAAACTTGCATGAAGCTTGCCAGGACAACTACAGGAGATTTTTTTCCCCATTTCTTTGATTTTTTTTTTTTAAAAAATTCTTCTATCAGTTAATGACTTGCATTTTTAATGCAGTTAAAAGTTTTTAATCATTACAGACACTTCAAGGGAACAGAAAAGTTCTCAGACGGGAAATACCAAAACTTTGCATTCAGTGTATCCTGGACTCTAGGAAAATTGAGTCTATCAATTCAAAATTTGCAGCTCATGTCAATTCTGTACTTGTTAAGTTGGTGTCAAGCTTCAGACATACAGATAGATGAAAATGCATTTCTCACGGCTGGTTTTTTGTCTCCATTTGTCCATGATATGAAATCCAGAGGTAGTGAACTACCTGACTCAAGAAACATTGTGATGTCTTCAGTGCTGAGATCAGTAGAACTCAGATCCCTGAATGTCTGTACCAAGAGATGACTATATTCTTTTCTTAGATCAATGAGAAATTAGATGCAACACCTAGCAAGAGAAGAGTGGAGAGATGGGAGAGAAAAAAAAAAAAGGATGAAACAGTTTTTTATGAGATCATAGAATCATAGAATCACAGAATCATAGGGGTTGGAAGGGACCTCAAGAGATCATTGGGTCCAACCCCCCTGCCAAACCAGGCTCCCTAGCTCATGTTGCACAGATAGGCATCCAGATGGGTCTTGAATATCTCCAGAGGAGACTCCGCAACCCGCCTGGGCAGCCTGTGCCAGGGCTCTGTCATTCTCACTGTGAAAAAATTCTTCCGCATGTTGGTGCGGAACTTCCTGTGCTCCAACTTGCATCCATTGCCCCTTGTCCTGTCTCCACAAACCACTGAAAAGGGGTTGGCCATTTTCCCCTGCATCCCATACTTAAGATATTTATAGACATTAATTAGGTCCACCCTTAGTCTTCTTTTCTCAAGGATGAATAGTCTCAGCTCACTCAGCCTTTCCTCATAGGAGAGATGCTCCAGGCCCTTAATTATCTTCATAGCCCTTCTCTGGACTCTCTCCAGGAGGTCCCCGTCTTTTTTATACCAGGGAGCCCAGAACTGGACACAATACTGCAGGTGGGGCCTGACCAAGGCAGAGTAGAAGGGGAGGATCACCTCCTTAGACCTGCTGGACACACTCCTTCTGAAGCACCCCAGGATCCCATTGGCTCTCTTAGCCACCAGGGCACACTGCTGGCTCATGGCCAACCTGTCATCAACCAGGACCCCCAGGTCCTTCTCCACAGAGCTCTTTTCCAGCAGGTCATCCCCCAGCCTGTACTGATACAAGCAGTTATTCCTTCCCAGATGCAAGACTCTACACTTGCTTTTGTTGAAATCAGACTCTTTATTCCAGGCCTCCCAAGTACAAGTAATGTTGAGAGTGAATACCATTTCATCTGCTCCTTTCTGATGCTTCTTCTGCAAACATCAGCTCAGTTAAGTGCATTTGAGGTCCTCTTGAAGCTGCCACAGCCTCCTCTGCGCATGACATCCTTCCTGATAAACAAGTCTATTATGGACACTGAGGTGGGGCCTGTGATCTCACACCCATCTTTAGACAACCTCCACTTCTCTATGTGGTGAATGAATGTACATCAGAGATAAATTCAGAAAGTGTTTACACCACCTGGATTATCTAGTTGATCTTTTACCTCTTGGAAGAAGTTTGAGAAGAATGTAGTGGTAAGACACACACTATGGTGTAGAAGTGACATAGGTTCTGAGGGAGTGTCGCGGCACATTTCTTGGGACATGAAAAAAACATAATTTGAAATTCACAGTTTGAATACGCTTTCTCTAAAGTCATCTGAATCTACAGTTCCCTCATTCAGTGCGAATGAGATACTATCAAGTGGGGTAGAAAAGGGTCACATTCCTTTGTTCTTGCTACTTTTCTGATTATGCCTTTTCAGGAGGAAAGATTAGACTCTTGCTGGATAGTCTGCACAGAGTGTACTAGTCGTTGACTCCAACCCTCTTCAAGTTTCCTCTCTAGCTCATTTCATACTTAAGTATGAAGCAACAGGGAAATTTCATCTCAGACCCTGAAACAGAAACAAATCTCTGAAAAAGCCCCTGCAAGGAGAGGCAAACAATATCTTATTCAGCTCAGGGATTTGACCCAAGATCTCTTGCCCTCAAATAGCTATCATAAGAAATAGGCTTCAGAGTATTTAGGACAGCTGCAACATTTCCTGCTGGAGATGTGTCATAATACACAATATGCCTATGTGTTAATTGAACCCATGAGCAAATAGGTTAGCATTACTCCTTAACCTTGTAACTGAGATTCTCACCTGGGAGTTTAACTATTTATGTTGAATTATCGTGTCAGCAGGAAAGGTTGAGAGCAACTGACCTAGGATATGTTGTGACTAGAGGGTAAGAACATGTTTTTGGCAAGTCTGAGAACGATAGTCTTGGTTTTATATCCACAAAATTCAAATGCTTCTAGTCGAAAAATATTCTGATTGTCCTAATCTGTGATGCCACATTGTTTTTCCTCCACTGTTTTGTGACTAGTTCTTTGGGTTTTTTCACTTTTTAAAAAATTGCCTGGAGATTGAAAGTTTCATTTTTAGTCAAAGGAGATATGTTTTCAGTACAGTAGGGTTTTTTTGTTTCTGATTTTGTTTGCTTTTTTTTTATGAGTGAAGGGGGGGACAAAAAGAAATAGAGAAATGTATCAGTTCAGTTACTGATTTTATTCAACTAAACATACTTTAATATACCTAGAAATGTTTTTGTGCTTTCACTTGGAGGGTAAAATCTGTTCTTCAGCTTCAGGCATCTTGTAAGCACTTCGCCTGTGTTGGTTAGAATGATAATTGCAGTGACCTGTGTTGGGTTTCTGTTGAGCTTTAAGTGATTTCATTGGGGTTTACTGGACTATCATCCATTTTGATTCTTTTGCAAAGGAAGCTTGCAGTTTCTGTCAGGACAGATAAATTGTATTTTTGTAAAAGAAAATAATAGAAAAAACCCAACAAAACAACACTGACAACTTTTGAGGGAAAGGATGGTAGTTGGCAATTATTCTGTATGTGTGTAAAAGCTTGCATAGAAGTAATTTATTCTAGGTAGAAGTACAACTCAGAACAGAACCGTAATCTTAGTTTATAAAGCGAGGCACATGTTGTATAAGAGAGTGCACTTGAGTTCCCTGGGGGAATCTAGACACGCAATTAGAGGTAAACACAAAAAACATCCCCAAGGAAAAACATAATAATAAAAGAGTATTTTTTATAATAAAGAACTATATTAAAAAAAAAAAAAAGTTAAGCATTTTATAATAAAAGCACAGAACCCAAGGCGAAAAAGATGCAGTCAATCTTCCAAATGATCTTTATGAGGGTTAGGGGAGAGTTGGTGATTTCATGAGAGACCTTGCAGAGTGAGTTACATATAGTCTCATTACGCAGCACTGTCTGGGCAATAATGTCAGGGGTAGGGAGAGGGTAGATACAAAGACTATCATTTGGCTTGTCATACATAACTAATAAAGCAGAACTTGAGACTAGTTGTCACTGCCTGTTCATACGGGGCCAATTTCTGGCAACTGCTGACTACGGGCACCTGCCAATAACCTCAGGCAGAACGATGAGAGCAGGCGTCTTCTCCCAGCTTGCCAAGCTGGAGCGGCTGTGATGCTAACCCACTGCGACATGCCAAAGAGGAACATCCCAAGATATTGCTGTGATCCGCCAAGTTTCTCTCCCCATCTACCTCGTACGTGTGCATATCTCTCAGCAAACAGCAGCCTTAATCCACTTTTCAGGTTCACACTGAAGGTGTTTGCTGCCTCCTCCCTATGAAATGAAAGGAGTGATTCATGGTGAGCATGCATCCAAGGCAAATTTCAGAATTAGAAAGCTTAATACAGAACAGCATTCTCTTTGGGTTAATTTTAATAATTAGAGCAACCATTAATATTGCTAGAGTAGTATGAGCAGAATTTGACTAGTAACGTTCTCTTACACTAGTCAACCAAAAGACAAGGGCGGCTCCAAAAATGGTTTCATATTTCAAAGTTCTTGTTTTATACGCTGTAGTCCTTATGAGCAAAATGCTGTCTGAGATTGACAGGTTTGCTCACCCTAGGAATATAGAAACAAAAGCAGTGAATTTCATATTTAGTAGGTTCCAAGTCTGACACATTTTGTAATTCCAGGGGAAATGGATCCATCAGATAACTCTCTAAATTACACAGACAACATATTATTATTTCAGGACTCCAGAATTTTTAATTATAATAAAAAAGTATAGCAAGTGGCCATGTATATTATCAATTTACAGATAGAACTAGATGTAAGATACAACATTCAGTTGCAATCTGTTTATGGAGACAGTCAGGCAATTATATAAGACAAGGGAACTCATTTTGCAGAGTAAGATTTAGTGATTAGCCACAGTGCCCTCATTTTATCTTTAAAGCCATAAAATTCAATGGTCTGAAGTCTATCTAGTGTATCGAACACACCATTCAGATACTTGTGGCATTATTTCAGGACTGATTGAATAACCTCAGATAGAACTGGTCCCTAAAGTAGGCTGAAAAAAGCTATTAATATTTTTAGTTCAACTCTTTCCCCTCTAAAGACAATTTCTGAAAGTTATTCAGGCTGGTTCTTGCCTAACTGGTTATCTATTCCACCCCATACAGATATTTTTCAGAAATGTTGTTACATTCCATGCCCATAAAACATACAGTACGTGTAGCATATATATACTGTAATTAAAAAGAGACACTTGTGTAGATAAAAAGACAGTTGTTCCCACATAAGTGTGAAGACTGTCTTCTCTACCAATTAAGCATCAGCAGAATATGGGCTTTAATAGTCCTCTAGGGGAACTTGTCTTTTGTATCTATGATAAATACATGATTATAAGGACAATTATATGAGCAGCAATAATTTTCTAGTAATGCGATCATTAAAAACCTTCACAACCGCAATACATCAATATTAATTGGGGACAGATGATTATTTTACTGACATGTTCAAGTCATTATCCATATTTCAGTACTTCATGAATACCTGAACAGTCTTAATGATGTGTTTTTTTTAAAGATTCTTTCTTCAGTGGTCCTAACATGATTGTTTATCTAAAAATTATGAAAAAAAAGAGGAGAGAATGAATTACAAGTAGTGCAGGTAGTTGTGGGCTAAAGGTAGGTAAGGTTCAGCAAGATTTCAGTTTCTTTTCAGATATGAGAACAAACGATCACAACTATTGTTTAGAAACAGCAGAATAAACCCTGCCTGCTGGGCCTAGGTCATGTTAAGTCTGTGGTAAACGTTAGCGGACATAGAGGACACACTCACAGTAAGTAGTCTACTACAGCAACCTGCTGAATTGTATTCCTTCATAATATTAATCACCCTGCCTGTCTGCTTCAAAGACCATTTCTCACGTGGGCAATGAGTGCTGATTCTCTGTTTGCATAGGTCTGTCCTTTTATTTCCATTCCCCATGACAGTGGGCTGGTAATTAATTCCATTGGTTACCATGGACAGGCCATTGAAAAATCCACACCAACTCGTAACTTGTTTGCAAGAAGAATGACAAACCTTATGTGACAATCTCCTGAAAGCTGAAAGTGAAATGACAGAATATAACTGCAGATTACATTTGGTGTCTAAAGGTGTGTTATGAACCCAAACTCCCACTAACGGAGATGTGAATGTCAGGTGTCTGTTCCATGATATACCTGCCAATTTCTAGTCCACTTTAGATGTTGTGATCTGATACAAGCCGAAGATTGTCCTGACTGTGCAGTGATTTATAACTACAGAACAAAGATATAAATACATTAACTAAAGGCTTATGAATAAAAATGTAAATTATGTTTTGCGTAAGAGTAATTGGACATATTAATCATATTTATACACTCATTAAAAAGACTTGAAGAGTTACTTTTCGCTGCAGTTGTTTAATAAGAAATCAGGGGTCATCATTAGGGCTGCGGTTAAGAACATTTGTCTTGCATTAGCAGAAGTCAGGACCTATAAAAAAATAACTTTTGCCATCTAGATTTCACTATGATCATAGTGGTCTCCTTCCAGTAGCCATGAGTGTCAAGGTCGGTTCTCCTAATGTAAAAATAACCAACAGAACTAACAAAAACATGCCGACGAGTTTATGTGCATAATTATATAAATACTAACTTGTAATATTAGAAAAATAACCCCTATAATAATGTGCTGCTACATTTATGGAATTGTACATTCACCTGTAAACAGGTATAACATGTCTGTTTAATTCTGCATTGCAAAACAGAACTCAGAATGGGACGTTTGCATACATAAAACAAGCATTATTTCAACATTAAAATTTTACAGTTAAATTTAAGTAACATTCTTTACACATAAATACAAGTCTAGGATTCACACAGCAAAGCTAAAAATAATTTCCCCATTTTTAAAAGAAAAAAAAAGAATAAAATGCCTTTCATTAGTGATTGGGACATTTTAAAAAATTATTTAAATAGGTCAGATGAAGTAGAAAAGTTCCAGGAGAGCCAGTGGGAGATACATGACATGTCTCCAGAGTCTGCGATACAGCCATTCATGTGGTGAAAAGGAATTCTTCGTCCAAGAGCAACAGCTGCATGATTTATTTAATCTGTGTCTTTTAACTGATTCTTTCACAGCTCTGTTAGGACTTTGAACATATGAATTATCTGGTTTTGAAAATTATGCTCTTTTTGTACGTGGGAAACATAATAAGTGGTTTTTGTTATCTTTTGTATACAGTGCACTAACTGGATAATCACATCTGGTCAAAATGTGCAAATGGTGTATCAGAGATCTAAAATGATGTTCTTTAGAGTAATGGAACTATTAACAAAGAACATATGATTTCTCCGCTATTAGGAACATTAGTGTATTGGGTATTTACTACACTGTTATTCTGTGGGTTTTGTTCAATTAATTAAAAAGATGCCAAGAGCTACAGATATAAATGCAGCCTGATATTATTCATACAAGATGCAATTATATTAAACCATTCAAGTAACTACAGTTATTCTCTGAAGAAAGAACAAAAATGCCAGACAGAAAACACTGGGTCCAAGAGCTTAATAAATCTATAACATAATTTGGTATAAAACCAAAAATTGTGGGTTTATGGTACATTCAGTACGTTGGTAAAACTTCTTAATTACTAACTTCTTCAATTATCAAGTGGTATTATCAAGAAGTGAGTCACATGTAATAAAACACAACATTCAGCTTTGACATCTGAATGTTTCTTTATGAAAGCAGAGGACGTGAATTGTGTGCTTGATTATTTACTTTTTTATCTATGGGAAATACATTTGAGAACATGGGAAAAAACATTTTGCAAGTCATTAAAAGCTTGCTTGATTTAATCTTCAGACTGGAAAAGGCAACTGTGGCATTTTTTCTTTATTTTCCAATTTACATGTCATAAATGCGGTTAATTTACCTGGAAGTCAACAACTAATTTTCCTCAACTAAACTGGATATCTCTAAGACATCCTATCTGCTCTTTTCCTCTCTTACATTCCAGTTTGATGCTAGGAGATGTACACTCATCACCATAGAGACTGTTCAGTACTGTGAGATAACAAGTTGTGGTTTGTCAAGGGACACTAAACCCAGCATGTTAGTGGCTAATCCAAGTAACTTTGCAGGCAGTAGATTTTTATTATTATTTTACAAAAAATAAAATTGAGGGAAAGAAAGCCCAATCAAACTAAGCATAATTCAGTTAGCTATGATGACATGGTATCACTTCCAGAGATGGTCATCAGTTGCCATTGTTCAAATTTCTCAGCTTCTTTTCCTCCTAGTAGACTCTTATTGAAGTGAAATTTGGAGAGAGCGGAGGCTTTTCAGATTTCTCAGCATACTGTGACCCGAGATGTGAAAAACCAACCAACCAACCAAAC
>VZTU01019161.1:0-22771 GCA_013400835.1 Zapornia atra | reverse complement strand
CTGAGCTCTCTTCCTCAGCAACTCATGTATAATGCCAGGACAAAAAAATTACGTAGGAAATGTGTTGGTGCAAAAGGCCAACCTGTGTGATATATTTAATGGTTTTGTTTTTCTGAATTCTCTTGACCTGCAGTAATGTTCATGTCTGCATATGTTTTCTTTAGTGAATTGGCTTTTCTAAAGGCCTGAATACAGATCTGAATTCCAAGACCTCCTGAATCCTAATTTTGACTCTTACAGACTGAATGCTCTTGGAGAGATATGTTGTACCTTAGCATTTCAGGCAAGTTTCCAGGGAATATTAGGGACACTGCTAATGCTTACAGCCATACTTTGAAGCCACATGGTATCTTAACTCTGATATATTCTTATCTACAGCATGTAGTTTTCTTAGTTATTAAATTTGCATTATATATATGCTTTTTGTACTTCAGTCCATAACAGTACAAGAAGTATGTTGAAACATCACTATCAATGTGTGGCTCAGACTAAAATAATTGCATACCTTCATTACTTTTAATCTCTGCTTGAAATTACAGGGATTCTTCATCTAATTAGATTTAGCATTCTGGGTAAGCTGTGTTTGTATTTTGTGTTGAATTTTCTTACCTGTTTCATGCTGGCATAAGTACGGACTACTGTTGCAAGGAGTGGTTTTGCACCTAGATAGCCGTTGTGTCTGTATAAGCAGCTGCACACGTGACAAGACTGATCAAGAAGCTAAATTGTTAATTCTGACAGCGATCTTAATCTGAGGAGGTACATAAATTGCTGGTGCTGAGACACAGGAATGCAAGAAATGCTAGGCTAGAGGGAAAAGAAGGAAGGTGAGATTGCCCTTCGTTACAAAAGCTGAGATTTGTGTTACTGTTAATTAGATACTTTTGATACAATCTCAGCTTTTATTGCTATAATTAAGTAGTAGGACACGTTACAAAACTGCCCAGACCCTCCCATGTTACTGCATATTTATATCCACGTCATAAAAATCACAAAATTTCAAGTGTCAGTGCCTGTTGGTGTTTTAGACTTTTTCTCTGTGTACTATCGGTATATGGTTTATCATGTTGAATGAAGGGATGTTCCTTTCATGTATATGCTTTTTCTGAGATATTTGCTACCTAAAGATCGTTGCTGTCATGTCAGTGTTTGTGTATGAGTCTCTTCTCACATGTACGTAAATATAACAACTGTAGCTATACTGACTACACTTCTGTGGCATTCAGTGATCACATGCAACATCCTTAAGAGAGACTTATTTTTCTGTGTTCCCTTTTACAACAGTGTGCAAAACATAAGAATTGTTCAGACATTTATGGAGTATACACAGTCCCTATGTCAACATACTACCTTCCAGCAAAAGGAAAACAAAACCCACAAAAAAAATCCCACCCTCTTCCCCCCAAATTTATTACAATTTAGTTACAATATCGCTCAAATCTAACATTAATACAGTATACACTTTCAAGCACTTAAAAGCAACCAAATAAATAAACTAATGATTTTCAATTAATCCTAGAGGTGCCCCATGCTGCTAATTGGACCAGTTAATTTACCACAGTGCTGTCATGCAAGTACCTCTTACATATGCCATTTCATATACTGAAAGTGAGATTGCTGAAGAAATTGTTTTATTTATACCACCTATCACAGCAATTCAAAAGCAATTTCCTGAAGTATTTTACTTAAAACTGTTCAAGATAGCTGTTACCTCTTCCAAAAGAAGGTACTTTGCTCCAAAAGAAGGTACTTTGCAGTAAAGGTATACATTGGGTCATTAAAGTTCTTTTTCTGTTCTTTTTTTACTTTTTCATTTAGAGGGATTTGGGGTTGTTATTATTATTATTTAAATATTAAAGTGTTGATAATAAAATAATTTACACTTATAAAACCTCATTTTAATGTTGTTTCTGTTTCTTGCTGTGAGTTTCCAATTTTCCATTAAAATAGTTCAACCAAAACTCTCTTTTATTTCTCAGGTAAAAAAAAGTTAATCAGAGGAAGATCACTTCCTTCTCCTGCCTTTCCATCTGTTAAAGCCAAGTAACAGAACGTGTGCCTCTCCTAAGTGATATTCATACTGGATTAGTTTTCCCTCTCCTTTCGAGGCTAGTACACAAAATGCATCATTTGGTAAACTTGGTACTGAAAAGGATAGGACTGAAGATTGCTCCAGACCAAAATGAACAACAGAAAATGAACTTTTCATGGGCCTGGTGATTGTCAAAATTGATTATGTATGTGAATTATATGAACCTTTGCTGTGGTTTAACCTGATAAGCAGCTGAGACTCACTCACTTGTCCTGTCATGGGAAGGCAAAGAGAATTGGAAGGGTAAAAGTTAGAAAACTCATGGGTTGAGATAAAGAAAGTTAATAGGTGAATGAAAAGCAACACATACAAGCAAAGCAAAGCAAAACCACACAAGGAATTAATTAATGACTTCCCATGGTCTGGCGGGTGTTCAGCCATCTCCAAGAAAGCCAGGCTTCATCACAGGTTACTTGGAAAGACAAAAGCCACCAATGCAAATCTCCATCCCCTTCCTCCTTTTTCCCCTGGCTTTATAAGCTGAGCATGGCGTCACATGGTTTGGCATATCCCTTTGGTCAGTTTAGGTCAGCTGTCCTGGCTGTGTCCCCTTCCCTGCTTCTTGTTCACACCCAACCCACTTGCTGATGGGGTGATTTGAGAAGCAGCAAAGGTCTTGGCTTTTGAACAAAGGAAAACAGTAAATTATATTAAGCTAATCTTCAAAACCAACAGTAATACAATCAGTAAATTTAAGTTTAAAAGACATTTGGAATCTTTCTGTTAAAAGAAACTAATTACCATGATAGCCTGAGCAGGAACAAATGATACCCATTACCTGAGATTTACTGTCTTGAGCACTGCCATTCAAGATCCACAATCAGCTACTTTTAAAATTGACTGTGGACGAAGATGGCTTATTTTTACTAGGACTTCATAGTAATTAGTCCAATCTCTAACTAAAACATTTATTTTTCAATCTGTTGGTTTGAAAATAGGGATAATACTAAATATTTGCACAGCACTTTAGAAATTCCACGCCTTAGAGTAAAAGTAAAAAGTTACCTTCAATAAAACCAAATAATGCTGAACAGAACTAGAAAGGTAAAGATGAATGAAAACACCAGGTCTTTCTTCAGGAAAAAGATACCATATCAGTAACTCACCAGGAAGCAAGTGTAATATTCATATCAGTGTAAATGTTAAGGTATATATAAATCCTACAATAGAAAACTTCTGAGATTCAAGTAGGTTGCTCTACCAGACAGACTAAAGAATGTCAGGTTTAAAGGCAGCAGCACAATCTAGTGTTTTTATTCTTTCTTAAATTTAAATCTTTATTATAAGAGACTCAATTTTTTGAGATTATTTTATGATAATGAAATCAGATAGTTAATTCCTAAATTATATAATGAATAAAGTAATGTATAAATAGCATTTTTTCATTATCTAATTCCTTGGTCTTCAATCACAAATGTGACAAATACTCTATCTGAAATCTTTTTACCCATTATCAATTCTCTCTACTTGTACTGTAATATAAATAAAGCTGAAATGAACTGAAATGACACTAGGGAATACTGAGAAAGCTAAATGAGCAATGAAATCTATATTGCTTTTAAGCACATCTGAGGGAGGTCTTGGGTGTTTCCATGGTTATATTCTGTTACTGCTGTTGCTTATGGATATTCAGTAAATTAGTTACATTTGTGTTAATAGGATATTAGCACAAGCAACCACCAAAATTATAAATTATACTATTGCACTATACAAGCAGAAGTACAGTGGATAAAAAGAAAGGGAAATTCTGATAACTGTGAAGAATCCAAAGTAAAAGTTATTTTTTGTTGAAGTCTACCATTTTGTTTGAATAGAGGTTAGTCCTAATAATTTATTATATGTTATTGTCTCAAAAATACATAAAAAAGAAACTCCAAAACACATATTAGACACCGAGATGAGGAAATTTTCAAGATTTAATTAATATAGGTTCATTATTTGCATGAATAACAGGATAGTAACTCATCAAAACCTAACAAGATAATTATTTTTTATGTTCTCTTTCATTAAGTTGCTGTCAGAATCTGTGCTTCAAAGCATAATTAGTTTCACTTTGAGGATATGGAGAGAAGGAAGAGGAGAACAAAATAAACTTGTCAGGTTTTTCAGGAAGGGTAGGTAGGGAACTGTAAGAGGGAGAGTAAAGTAGCTCCTCAACTGTGAGGTGGTCCGTTGTGAAACATAGGATGTAAGAATTTGTGAGTCAAGATCAGAGGGTAAGTAGCAGTGCAGTGTTGTGGTGAGGATCCAACACAAACTTCCACAAGAGGAAGGAGTGGGTGAGGCTTTTTGTACACAACTATTAGAAGACTCACAGTCTCAAGATGTGGTTCTTATTGGGGTTTTCAAATATACAATCATCTGCTGGGAGGAAAACACAGCACTGTCATAACCGTGACAACAATGCCATAACCGTGAACTGATTGAATTCAGAATCTAGAGGAAGGATCTGGGAGGGTAAACAGTATAATTTAGAATCTGGAATTATTCCAGAGAGAAGCCTTCCATTTAGTTAAGCAATTGCTTGGCAGAATACATTGAGAAATTGCTGTGAAGTAGAAAGGTGCCTACTAGAGGTGGCACTCTTTTTTTTTTTTTTTTAAGAAAAAAATTACAGAGGAAGTTTATCAGCAAACTATTTCAGTGGTCAGAAAGAACAAGGATTTCACCAGAAGGCTGTCTAAAGACCTTCACACAAGGAGTATAAAAATATTGGGCACCTATGCATGGAATCAGAAAAGCCAAAGACTCAGTGAATTCAAAAAGAGATAGCATCATGAAGTGTAATGAGAAGAAAGTCTTCAAGATAGGCACAGGAAAAGAAAATTCAGGGAAGAGAAAGATCTGTTGCTAAACAGGAGAGAGAAGCTAGTGGTGGACAATGTGGAAAAGGCTAAAGTATTCTGTGCCTGTTTTGCTTGTGAAGTATGGCCACAGAAATGAGAAAGCAACAGGTTAAGGATGCATTCAGATCCATGGAATCAGATGCAATTCATCCAAAAGTGCTGTAAAAGATTTCTGATGTGATTGTGAGGCCTCTGCTTAGCATCTACAAAGATTTATAGCAAATGGGTAGGGTCCCATATAACTAGAAATAGAATGACATTGGATTCACATATGCTTGATACAAAAAGGATGATCCAGGGACCTGTCAGCCAGTCAGCTTCACCCCAGTCTTTGGAGAAATTGCAGAGTACCTTCTCCTGAAGTTCATTTCCAGGCATGTGAAGTAAACTAAGGTAATTAGGAAGATTTTCTGTGGATGTACTGGGGAAAAAGCATGTTTGATGAACTTTATTGAATTTTATGATGAAATGACTCTATGAATGAGAACAATTCAGTAACCTCCACTCGAATAAAGCTTTTGTCTGCAACAGTCTAAGTTATATTAAGCGTCTATGAAAAGGAAGTAAATGTATTTTAATATCTGTGGAGGTTTTTTTCCTCTTTGTTTTCCTTTTCCATATACCATGTAAATAATTCAAAGCATAATTTTGTCAGGAGTATTAATTTTACCTTTCTTTCTAAGTTATTTCAGCTTTTCTTCTATACTTTTGGGTAAAGCTTTTTTCATTGCAGAAACACATATTTGTAAATATAATTAAATGTAAAATCAGATGTGTTCATAACTATTCACACATTGTTTGCCAAATTCTGAAAATTCTTAGGTATTTATGCTTAAAATTGTTTGTCAGATTGTATAATACTGTTAAAATTTGCATTTTTTAAAATCAGTGACTGCTAGGTAACTGTCATTGCAAGTACCTTGAGTAAATTAAATTAGACTACTACAGTAAATAAAATTATTCTTTTCTCTGTATATGGTCAAAGTTTTGATCAATGAAGAAAGAAAATTAGAATGAAATAAATAATGTGCTAAGGACTCAAATTCTAAGATTCAAATAAGCAAATAAAACTTAAAATGACATGATTAAACTAAATTATTTATATGATTATTTAGAAAGAAATACTTTTATGTTTCATTCTTTAAGAATGAATCCATGTGTCCTTAGCTTGAAACGTCAAGAAATTGATAAATATATAAATAATTTAATTATTTAAGAAGCTGCTTGAACATGAACGGAACTTTACTATCCTTAGAATTGTGTGTCATGCACATGTGATTGACCAATATGAAAGACTTAAAATAAAAATTAAGAAAATAAGCTGAAAAATTCCAATTAAAAGAAAATTCAAAGTTTAATAAAGCAGTAGCAAGACACAATATTCATTGTAAACACTCCTACTTATGCTTTATGTTTTAAAACACTATCTCATTCAGAAAGAATGGCTGTTAATTTAGCACTGCCTTAATCAGAAGACATGCCTTGTGTAACTACTCAGAACTGTTTGCTGATTTCAGGATTTTAATCTTGCTATTCCCAGAGAGTCAACACAGGGCAAAGAGAACAACTCAAGTTCTGTATTTCCTCTTCATCAATTGAGGTGTTTTGTAAGTTCTGATCAAGTCTTGTAAAGACATAAAATCGTAAAAACATAGAAACATTTTGGTTGGAAAATACCTTTAAGATCAAGTCCAGCCATTAACCCAGCACTGTGAAGTCCAACCACTAAACCATGTACCTAAGCACCATATCTGCATGTCTTTTAAATACCTCCAGGAGTGGTGACTCAACGACTTCCCTGAGGAGCCTGTTCCAATGCTTGATAACTTTTTCAGTGAAGAGACTTTTCCTAATACGTAATCTAAACCTCCTCTGCTACAATTTGAGGCCATTTTCTCTTGTCCTATGCTTGCTACTTGGGAGAAGAGACTGACACCCACTTCACTACAACCTTCTTTCAGGTAGTTGTAAAGAGTGAAAAGGTCTATCCTCAGTGTCCTTTTTTTCCAGACTAAATCTATTGCAGATCACAGGTTTGTAGGCATATTCCTGATAACAAACCTCAGAAGGCAATGCATTGCACAGCATTTCCATTTGTATAAGAAAGGAACCTGGGTTTGAATTTTCTGTAAGTTGTTTATTGATAAAAGAACAGTTTAGTCTAGCAGTCACTGATTTTTTTCTTGATTACTTAATCCCATAGTTTTAGCAGCTTTCAAAAAGCAAACTAGAAAGATGTGACTTTTGTGTTGCATGCTTAGTTTTCTTTAGTACAGTTATTTAATTCTTTGTGCAATTTTCCTGTACACATCTAGATTAATAACTGAACTAAAGACTTTATGGGCCCTATCTTTTGCATGATAAAAGAATACAAAGAATAAAAATATTTTTATTTGCGGATTACGCTCTTTGAGGATGTGGTGTACATACATTTTTTAGTACATTGAATGTGACATAATAAAAGGTATGATCCTCCCTTTGACTATGGAGTAAAACAAGCAAAACAGTCCAAGACATGATAATATGAATACAATATGTGGCAGAAAGTAAGGCTCAGTCAGAAAGGACAAGTGTCTCAATGCATCCTAGAAATCAACAATTCTAAGAAAGAATTATTCTTAACTGTCACGAGTTAGCAGGCGCAATCCTGTTCACTGTTCCTGTTTTCTGTGATACTACTAAACAGTTCAATGGAAAACATCTGGCTATAGATCCTTCCCCTTTATCCACATTTGAGGTCGCTAGAGCCATGACTTGTTGCAACAGGGCTACTTCATCCATCTTTCTGCCATTGCAAATTCTGAGTTTAACACGAAGGAAATTCCCAGTGGGCAGTTGACTGACAGCAATCCCATATGCGATAAAGGCTGATCCAGCTTCTATTCTTTGAACTGGCATCTTAAAAGGGTATAGTGCTATATTACTATTAAATCGCTGCCACAAATGTCATGAAAAAGTAATAAATTAGTCCAATATATTACCACTCTGTAAAACAGTTAATAGTGACAAGTAGGATCAGGCTTAGTATGTCTAGGATTTAACATGCAACTAAACTAGCTCAGTAATATGGTAAAAAAAAACCTCACTTGATCCTGCACTATGTATAGTCACAGCTATCCTCTCAGCAAGCAAAATTAAATGTCTGGGTGAGGATCTGGCAGCTGGCCAAGGTCAACCCACCACAATGGAATACATTTGTAAACTTATGATACAGTGGAATATCAACTTTACGTTCTCTTATAAACTCCTCCCAAGACACATCTTGGGTCAAGGTAAATATTCTCAGCTTGGCAGAGAGAATATTGCACAGCTGGAAGCATCATCTCATCTGGATCCACTCAAAACTGGCATTAGCAAGCAGTAGCAGCCCAAAGTTCTTGCTATGTGTCCTAATGCCATGGTAAATGTGTTTTTTCCCATCACTAGCAGAAGCCCTTGGCACTGGGGGGCACTGGGGGGCAGGGACGGGGACTGGGCCTGATCATGGTCTTGGGGGCACTGGCCACCCTGTCTCTTAGAGGATGAGGGACTCTCACCTCCCTGAAGTAAACTGGGGCTATGCAGAACCAGCTATGGCAATGGTGTGAGGAGCTGTGGTCATTGCCAAGTGACAAACTCCAGCCTTGGGTGTCCTAAGGACTGTGGGTGGCCAGTGAGTGCTGGCCATGCTGTGTGCCTGCCCAGGGAAGGATGTAAGGTACCATAAGGACACCCATAAACCTTTCTCCTTGTGTACACCAGAGATGAGGGAGAACAGGTGCCCACCAGGGGACACGTTTCTTCCATACAGACTCCACAACAAGGGCAAGTGTAGGGTCTTGCATCTAGGGAAGAACAATCCCAGGTGTCAGCATAGGCTGGGGACCGGCCTGTTGGAGAGCAGCATAGGTGAGAGGGGCCTGGGGTCCTGGTGGGCACAGGATGACCATGAGGAAGGCCAATGGCATCCTGGGGTGTATGAGAAGGGGTGTGGTTAATAAGTCAAGAGAAGTCCTTCTCCCCCTCTACTCTGCCCTGGTGAGACCTCAAGTGGAATATTGTGTCCAGTTCTGGACCCCTCAGTTCAAAAAGGACATAGAACTCCTTGAAAGAGTCCAGCGCAGGGCCACCAAGATAATTAAGAGAATGGAACATCTTCCTTATGAGGAAAGGCTGAAGGATCTGGGTCTCTTTAGCTTGGAGGAGACTGAGGGGTAGCCTTATTAATGTTTATGAACATGTAAAGGGCAAGAGTCAGGAGGATGGAGCCAGGTTCTTCTCAGTGATAGACAGCGATAGGACAAGGGGCAAAGGGTGCAAACTGGAGCATAGGAAGTTCCATGTGAATATAAGGAGAAACTTTTTCACTGTGAGGGTGATGGAGCACTGGAACAGACTGCCCAGAGAGGCAGTGGAGTCTCCTTCTCTGGAGACATTCAAAACCCGCCTGGACGTCTACCTGTGCAATTTAGTCTAGGTGATCTTGCTCTGGCTTTTGAGGTCCCTTCCAGCTCCTAACATTCTTTGATTCTGTGATTATGTATTTCTGTATCAACTATGCAACTTGAACTATAAGGCTGCTAAAGCATTCATTGTACTCACAAGTTCTTAACTCTATATATGGTGTGTTCTCTTTTCCACATCTCAAGATTTTTGTGCACCACACCCTTGCCAGGCCCATCATCCACCTGATGTGTACTGCTTGATAGAGTTGGATGTTCAAAAGGAAAGGACTGTAAAAATTTAAGGTGCCTTTCTCCCATACTTGAGCACATTTTCTCCACATCCTTTTCTGTCTAAAATGTTCTTATTTTTAGTATGAACAGGTCATACCTACTGTCCTGGACAACTCAAAAATGAGGCTTGATCATCAAGCTAAAAAGATCAGTTCCTGTGTATTCATTATAGTAGTCAGGTTAACAGAAAGAAAAGGATGGCAAGAATGATATTTTCATAGACTAACATCAGTATCTGACAGGAGAGACTAAATAAGGAAAGCAGTACAACTGAATATTTTAGACACAGTATAGAATCGTGGCAATCATGAGCAAGAACAAGAGTTGAGGATGCATTCCAGACTAAATGGAGGGAGAGGTGGAGCAAGGAGCACAGTATAGGGCAGTCTGAAGGCAGGGCAGAAAAGGAAATAAATACACTCACTGCTTGTGCTCACCACTCACGTGGAGGACCTGAGAGAGTGGGTCAGACAAGAGACCACCCACGTCCTTTGGATCATCTATCCTCACATTTGAGTTTCCTGGACCTTTCAAGCAGATATTTAAACTAAACATTAATAACATGATGGACAACTGCAGCCTGGCCTGAGACAGATTTGTCCCCAGATATGTCAGATATCAGCTCTAACACCTCTCAAGTTTTTCACCAGCAACAGAGGGCAGCTGGCTTTTCAGCACTCTGTCAGCCTGTCAGTCAACCACAGATGTCAGTGGATCTTGCATAATGAAGACAATTGGCTTATTCTCTAGGGGAATGAGAGTTCTCCTTATAGCAACAGAGGCTACAACAGTCCCAAAACACACCATGACTACATATCTTCATTTTCCTGAGAAGAATTTCCCACGGTAATATTTCTATGATCTATGTCTTCTTCCCGGACAGTGGCATGTATTCAAGGAGCCCAACACTTGTTTTCTCCCCTTTTTCCTCAGTTCTTTTCCTCCCATACTTCTGCCCCAATCCATCCCAGGAGAACTCATTACTTCTCTGGTAGAAGTGAAAAAAAGTCTGTGCAAAGTCCCACTGTAATTTCTCATCCAAAATACTAAATTACAACTACCCCTGTATAGAAGTTTTTGGAGCCAGTTGCACGATCATTTAGCCCGCTGTCAAAAATAGCAGGATAGCACCTAGCATCAGTCTGAGCAACCTGCTCCAACTGCTATGCAGTTCTCACGTTACCAGACACTTGGCTTTTGAGTCTTTTCTTAAACATAGAGAAAATGCAGATATTTTAATTGTTCATCTTTCGGTGAACACTGCATACACATTCTTTATCCTGCAGTAATTCAGACTAAGGATTTATGCAATAGGAAAAGTAATAACTGCACCCTGAGTTACAGAAAGAAAAAAAATACATAAGTAGGTAGAATTGTATTCTTAGGTGTTAGGCAAATGTGGGTTTGGTACTTGTTTTAGTCTGAGGGGATTTTTTTTCCCCTAAATAGAAAAATGTTTGCAGTCCGTATGTATCATCCCTCAATTTACAGAAATTCCTCAGAAATCACTCCGGATACTGCCATGCACGTGCTAGCCAAATGAAACAGTTCAGGGGACAAGTTTTGGGGTGTTCATGTGTTAATGAAGATGTATCACTTCTTGAGGCCACCTGCAACTGGGAGCTTAAAATCCAGAATAAAGAAGAGACTGTGAATATATTTTCAGTATTTGGGTGTTATTTAAACTGCAGTGCATGAAACCGATTATTGCTCTCATGATTGGAAACAAAAGTAAGTTTAAAATTTGGATTTAACAGGAACATTTTTTTTTCCTGCAAAGTTTGTTTTGCAAGGATGTGTCACAGTTCGTACAAAGGAGAAGGGAATTATACCTTCTTTCACATCTCTGTCTTTTGCTTGCAACTCAAGCTATTCTAAGGTTTTTGAGCTGCCAAGATATTTTAGTGAAAATCTGTCATGCTGAAGACTCTTAAAGCCAGACTTTAAAGGATCAAGCTATGGAAGGATACCCACATTGCTTTCCCTTTCTAACAGTCCTATAGTAAAACTATGTATCAGTGCCTCAGGGTAGGAAAAATGTAATGCCTGAGGCATTCATATATCATGTTAAGTACACATTGCCATGAGAAAGAAATCCATTTATTTGTAATCAGCCATGCTGCCCTTCAGGAAGATGGGAAGAAAATCAGCTTGCAGAAAAATCTGTTAACAGCAGCAGCGATCTAAAACTTTTCATAACTATTCATAATAATGTGCACTCTTTCATAGTGAATATTAATTCATTGGGAGATATTTTATTATTTTAATATTATAAGGATCTTTGGAAAATATTTGTACTAAAAAGATTTATGTTAGGAAAATAACCTTTAAGTCTAGAAATGTGTGTCATCTTTATTATATTATCTGACAGTAAAAAAAGATAACGCTTTTCCTTGTGTTATCAATCTTTTTAATGCCAATTTGCAATTACATAATTAATTGCATACAAGCAACTTTATGAAGGTGTTAATGATGCACAGCAGACTCAATAAGCTACTCCCATATGGCAGGAAACAGTTCTAATAACTTCCTCAGACACATATTTGCTCCCTATGAATAATCTTTTTAGATGTCTTCTACAGGAAAAGGAGAAGCAGATGCATATTGGTATAAAAACAGTGCCTCCACCACCACTAACAATGCCTTATGATTATGATCCAAAATCATAAATTTGTGTCTTGATCCAAATCATAAATTTGTAGGCAAAATGCATACATTTTGCTGCATTCATCCTGGTGCCATATAAACAGTCATACGCGTAAGCATCATCATTCCGCCTTCAGGAAAAAAGGATTAACATCTCCTGTGACATTCAGAAAAACTGCACTGAGCAACCTGCCTAGCTTAAACCCTTTGCAGAGATCAGCACTGATTCAGGGTTGAGATTATTGAACACACAGTGCAATAGGGTATTGCTGCATGCAGAAATGGAATTGCATGCTTATCAATCAGTTAATTTCCTTAACTTCGACAAAATAAATCATTTAACCAATAGAAATTCTTGTGAACTATGACAGTGGGGTTCAAAGATTTCTCTTACAGTTCTGCTTTCCTGTTCCCTTGAGGTATAACTGGAGCTGAATGGCAAGCATTCTACTATTTGAGTTTATTACACGTTTGTATAGAATCTGATTGTTGCTAAAATTAATAGGCCCTGTCTGACTTTTATCTATGAAGAGGAAAGACTGCATGTAAAGTGGCCATTGTAGAATAAGGCTTCTTGAAGTAAGTGGAAAAGCCAGGAAACACAAATTTGGGAGTACTGAATTAGAATTGCATTATATCATAAGCATTTAAAACCTTTAACTGAACTCCCCAAATATGGTATCATATAATGAGATCATTCTTCCATTTTAAAAAAGTAGACTTATCATGCAGATATGGAATAAAGGACAATGTTCTTTGGAAGAACTGGTACTTCCAAACTCCAGCATCCAAAAGAAAAGGAACGCCTTTCTCATGCAGAGACCAATTCACTAGGGTACTCACCTGAGGCTCAGTAAACCCCATTCTGCAGCCATGCAGGTCAGACAATGGAAAACCACCATCAAAGAACATAGCATGGTATATATTGAATTATCACTGTTTCAAAGTGTATGTAATCTTAGCCCTTTGATTATATGCTGCCTTGCAAGGGAGAAATTCAGCAGAGTGTTATTGCCTCCTTATATCTCACTTCTTTCCAATATCTTTTTTACCTGTATGCTTTTACCTGTGGGCTTCAAAATACTGTCTACCATCTATAAAAGGACTTTGGATGTCAAGAAAAAGAGAGAATACAGAAAATTGGTGTGAGGAAATATACTGAAGGGGGTGTTAGTGTCAACTTGAATGCTGTACTTTTCTGCTTAGCATCTGACCCTGCCCACTGTCAGTCAGCAGTCAATAAAAGAGATGGACCTTTGATCTGTCTCAAAACTGCCATACTTTACCTTCCATGTCATTGTTGCCTCGTGTTCAGCTCATCCATCAGGATGCCCCTAGATCCCTTTTTGCCACGCTGCTTTCCAGATGGCCAGCTCCCTCACATGAGCCGGTACCTGGGGTTATTCTTCTTCAGGAGCAGGACTTGGCATTTCCCTTTGTTAAAACTGATGATGCTTCTGTCAGTCCATTTCTCCAATCTGTTGAGGTCCCTCTGAATGATAGCACACCTGTATGGAGTATCACTTACTCCTCCCAGTTTTGTAACATTTGCTGAGGGTATGTTCTGCCCTGCAAATGGTTTGAACAGTACTGGCCCCTGTATAGACCCTTGGGGTATTGCTCTAGTGACTAGACTCCACTGGACTGGACTCCAGCTGGCCTCCAGTTGTGCAGTGATCACAAATATCTGAATCTCAGTCCTCCTCTGTCTTTTTGCCTGGTTCATAGCTCATTGCTTTGTCTGTGAAGACTTAATGGGAAACAACATTAAAAGCCTCATGAAATTCAAGATAAACAACACCCACTGCCCTCCCCTTGTCCACTAAACCAGTCATTCCATTGCAGGAGGCTATCAGGCCATTTTAGCATGACTTCCCCTTCAGAAACCCATAGTGACTACTCCATCTCTCTGTTCTTCACATGTTTGGAAATGGCTTTGAAGAGGATTTGCTCCATCATCTTGCTAGGGATCAAGGTCAAGCTGACTGGCCTGTAGATTCCCAAATCTAAGTATTTGCACAAAACTCCATAAAGAGAAGTTGGTGAGCTTTGCACTTTAGCCGTAAACATGAACTATACATACCTACATCTCTGAAAATATAAAGGTTGTGTATGATTTCTTACAGAAGTCATGTATTAGAAGTCTTAAACACTTACGGTTGGAGCCAAAATATCCAGGTTCTGTTTGCTCTGCCAGAGAAGACAGTCATAAAGAAAGCTGAAAAGAACTTTTGAGAAATAAGACATAAAAATAAAAATATATGACCTATATATGGTAAATTTGCCTTGTGAATCTAAAAATGTCGTGAGAGGAAAGATTTCTCATTGCTCAAGCATCGTTAAATGTTAACATTGTCTCAGGAGAAAAAAGCTTAATTTTAGTCTCATTAGCATTTTGACAGGAAAAAGGGTACAGAGCTTTGTGGCTATACAATTGCACTGTGATCTGCAGAAACAAACAGATACACCTCTTCAGATCCAAAAAGAAGCTTGAGTGTGACTCTATTATGGACTAAAATGTACCTAAATAAGTTGAAGCATGTACTTAAGCTCACTGTTGCTTTATTGAGCTGCAGCCTGAATCAATATTATAGATTGACTTAGCATTCGTGGTATTTTCCCAAATTATCTTACCTTATCTGTGAGGGTTAAGCTTAAAGAGATTAGAGGTTTATTTCTGAAACCAAAGCTTTTCACTGTCATACTTTACTGTACAACAGAAAATTAGTCTTCTGATACAGTTAGGATGTTTTTTTCCTCTGAAAAAAGGAAGTCATTGTTTAATGACTTTTGTTCCAGAAGGAGTGGAACTGCCTGATGTCTGGCTTATTAGCAATTGGACTTTCTGTATTTGAGGTGGACATTTCCATATAATCAATGTTTATTGTCAATCTGGAGTCTCTGGTGTTTAATGGTGAAGTTCAACCACAGAAGCTGCTTTAAATCCGGACTGTCGTTGGTGTTTGTCATACTGCCTTACATATTCTCTCTCACGGCATATATGTCACTTCATATTAATGATATTGGCCCTTAGAAAGATGTTTTAAAAATGTGTGTGTGCAGGTTTTGACAGGGATAGCTTTAATTTTCTTCATATCATGAGGTTGTGTTTTGGATTTGTGCTGAAAACAATGTTGGTATTATAGAGGTGCTCTCATTATTGTTGAGCAGTGCTTCCACAGAGCCAAGGCTTTTTCTGCCAGGACACACCACCCCACCAGCAAGTAGGCTGGGCAGTGTACAAGAAGCTAGGAAGGGGACACAACTGGGACAGACTACCCCAACTGAACAAAGGGGTACTCCACACCATATGATGGCATGTTCAGCATACAAAGCTGGGGTGAGAAGGAGGAAGGCGGAGGGACATTGAGAGTGATGGTCTTTCTTTTCCCGAGTAACTGTTATGAGTGATGGAGCCCTGATCTCTTGCAGATAGCTGAACACCTGCCTGCCCATGGGAAGTACTGAATTAATTCCTTGTTTTGCTCTGCTTGCATACATGGCTTTTGCTTTACTTTTTAAACTGTTTTTATCTCAACCCATGAGTCCTCTCACTATCGCTCTTTTGATTGTCTCTGATTGTGAGAGAGTGGCTGTGTTGTGATTAGTGGCCAACTGGAGTGAAACCACAAGTCCTTCTTGGTGCCTAGCTTGGGCTTCAAAGGGTTCAGTTTGAGATAACAGACTTGATGGGAATGTGTTAGATTAAATTCTTAGCTGTTATTTCTGTTTAGCGATTAATTGGCAGGGTCCTGTGTTGGCCTTACTGTATAATAGAGTGAGTGGCTGATTTTTGCTTTCACTGTGTGCTCCAGTGCTGTGGTGCTTATCAGCTTACTGTGCCACGCCTGGGAACATTTTGATAACAGCAGTGGTGATACACCTGGGCTGGCAGATGACCAAGGCATCACTGCTGTTTCTGTGCTGCTGTACTGGGCAGACTGGAACTCCTGTATACGCTTGAGTGGAAGAGACTCTGACCTGTGGATGAGACACAGAATCAGAGAATCACAGAACATTTGGTGTTGGAAGGGACCTTGAAAAATCATGTAGACCAACCCCCTGCCAGAGCAGGATCACCTAGACTAAATTGCACAGGTAGGCGTCCAGGCGGGTTTTGAATGTCTCCAGAGAAGGAGACTCCACTGCCTCTCTGGGCAGTCTGTTNCCACTGCCTCTCTGGGCAGTCTGTTCCAGTGCTCCATTACCCTCACAGTGAAAAAGTTTCTCTTCACATGGAACTTCCTATGCTCCAGTTTGCACCCTTTGCCCTTTGTCCTATTGCTGTCCATCACTGAGAAGAGCCTGGCTCCATCCTCCAGACACTCACCTTTTACATATTTATAAACATTAATAAGGCCACCCCTCAGTGTCCTCTTCTCCAGGCTAAAGAGGCTCAGCTCCTTCATCCTGTCCTCATAAGAAAGACGTTCCATTTTCTTAATCAGCTTGGTGGCCCTGCGCTGGACTCTTTCAAGGAGTTCTATGTCCTTTTTGAACTGAGAGGCCCAGAACTGGTTGCAATATTCCAGGTGTGGTCTCAATGGAATCCCAAGTCCACATGGGATCAGGACATTGTGAAGTGTTTGTGGCTATGAATAAGTCCACCCCACTGCAGGTATATCTTTAGGTGTCTGTGGCCATGGTTATATCTGTGCCACAGGAGGTATACCTCTGAAGGGACTGTGACTCAAGGTTAAGTCCACATTAGAAAAGGTAAACCTCAAAGCATCTGTTGCTGTGTATGAGGTCATGCTGGAGCACTCAAAGCATGTGGCCATGGATGAGCCCACAATGGAACAGGTTTACTTCTGAAGGGACTGTGGCTGTGGATAAGTCCATGGGTAGACAGTAAGTCCATGTTGTGGCTGTGGGTAAGTCTATGCTGTAACAGGTGTATCTCTGAAGGCATTATGGCCTATGGATAAGTCTACCCTGGAAGAGGTGCACCTCTAAGTGACTGTGGCTGAGGTTGGTGGCCCTCCCTGTAGCAGGGGGGTTGGAACTCTCTGATCCTTGGGGTCTCTTCCAACCCAGACCATTCTATGATTCTATGATAAGTCTATGGCAAAGCAGGTATACTCCTGGAGAGACTGTGGCTCATAGATAAGGCTCCACTTGGAGCAGGTACACCCCTAAGGGACTACAGTCTATGGATAAATCCAAGCTGGAGCAGGGGCAAAGGGAGGAGTTCACAGCAATGTTAAACCTGATGTTCTGGTCCAAAGGGACCAGGGGTGAAGATTGCAATGGAAATACCTGTAAATTGTTGTAACCCAGGATTTGAGTTGCATGCTATGGAAATTACTATAGGAGGAACCCCTTATTGCTAGACAGACTAGGAGCAAGGGGAAGAGTTTGTTGCAGTGTTAGATGCTAGATGCTATAATCTGGCCCAAAGGGGCCAGCAGTGGGTATTGTAATGGAATACCTTTAAATTGCTGGAACCAGAGGTTTGAGCTGAATCTCACACGAATCAGTGTGAACGAACCACCTAAACCAATGGAGGAAAATAAACAGTGCAAGTGTAGCAGTTGACCTGACATGAGGTGGCCTTGGTGTCCAGTAATCCCATGCATCACACCACCTCTCCTGTCCTGAGAGACCATCTGTGGTGGGTTGTCCCTGACTGAAGTCCAGGTGCCCATCAAAGCTGTTCTAGCTCTCCCCCTCCTCAGATGGACAAGGAAGAGAAAATACAATGAAGACTCGTGGGTCAAGATAACGACAGGGAGAAATCATTCAGCAATTAATGTATCTGGTTTAATACTCATAATAATCTCTCATATTAAAGAGACTTTTCATAAAGTACATTATTATTTATTCTTTATAATCTGATTTTTTTTTTTTAACTGGATAATAAGTTCAAGAACTACTACGGAAGAGATATATAGGAAGAGGGTTTGCTTGACCATTGATATCTGAACTGATTTTAATCTGTATGGATTAATCTAACCAAATAGCTGATGTTTCAAAATGTATGTATTGATATTTAAGGCTTTGTTCATAGAAGATTTAAAGCACACAGGCATTCAACTTCTCTTAAATATTTTTACATCAAAGTAGCCTTAGATTTCTTTAAATATGAGTGGGGGAATGGAATCTATTTACTTGTTCTGCAATCAAATATAGTATGATAAAAATTGTATTTATTACACTTTTGAATTAAATACAGCAAAATATATTTCAAAGTAGAAGGGAAATGACAGAAAATTTATCCTAACAAATCCTTGTTTCTCGGTTCCTTGTAACACTCTCAAGCACATTCTGCAAACAAGGTTAGTGCTTTGAAAGCAATATCTTGATGTCTTAAAGAAATGAAATACCAAAATACTAAATTAGCTTCTTAAATCACTAATTGCCCAAATAATTCTAATTGGAAAAATGACAATCTCACCTGCCAGGCAGACAAAATAGAAGAGCTATCCCAAGAAAGGATTTAATTAAACACTGAGAAAAATCACATAATCAGAACAAATGATCAAGCTGGTGTGGAGGAAGGGATACTAAGGGGTTTTTTTAATGCAGAGTTATATCAGAATTTGCTAGTTTCAGCAAATTCTGGATACTCTTGTGTTTGCACAGTAAAAAGTCTTCAGCATGGTAATCTTATGAGCTTATAATCAGCAAGTTGTTATTTAGTATGAGCATCATACGTTTATACTGAAAGAGCTATTTTGTGGGAAAGAGAGCACATTTAACTTAACTGCTATTTCCGTCTATCAACAAAACACACAATTCAGCTTTGTGCAGCAATAACAAGTATGAAACAGTGGGATCTTTCAGTCTGTCAAATTGTTGTTAATTACAGAATGTTGTTAAAGGAAAACATACTATGCAGAGCAGAATAAGCATAACAAAGGGACATTTATAGGCCAATCCAGCTGTCATTGAAATGAGCAGGAATTTTGCTGTTAACTTCAATATGAGTAGAATCAGCTTTTTTAATTTAACCATGAACATAAATTGACAAGCCTTCTCTCTTTCTCTCTGTCA
Organism: Zapornia atra; assembly: GCA_013400835.1. NCBI lineage: Eukaryota > Metazoa > Chordata > Aves > Gruiformes > Rallidae > Zapornia > Zapornia atra. The sequence goes on along the minus strand of VZTU01019161.1, from coordinate 3,476 downwards.
ACTAAAATAATGTGATTCCATATTAAGGCATAGAAATTTTCTAGAAATGTGCTTGTGATGAATGCATGCTTTTCAGTGAATTCACAAGTATGTTCTAGACATTCTTTTCTGATTTCCAATATTCTTCTCCAAATTTGTGGCTGCTAGTCCCCAGACTGGTCCTGTCATGAGTATGAAATAGTCCATTGTACTAGCATGCCTAACAGTTTATGCTTATTGCTGACTATGCTATCTGATGTGAAAATCCTATTCTCAGACTAAAAATGTCCAACATTTGCTCATCTTTACAGAGATTTCACATACAGAGAAGATTTAGAAATATGATGATAAAAGTATATAAAAACATCACATTGTGACATTTTTACAATATTATAGCAAAGATGTTAATTTTCACCCAAAAACTTCATTCCATTCTCAACTGTCAGACAGTGATGTCTCTCTCAAGATGTTCACCCTCTGCTTGAAGCTGTTCTATGGGTTGCATTCTTTCCAATAGAAGCAAGCTTCAGAGACCTACTCCTTGTTTTCTGCATAATGCTTATTTAGCAACATGCTTTATTGACTGTATCATATAATGCAAGCGGAATATCCACAGTTACCTTTCAAGACATAATAATTGTCTTTAAAGGTTCAAAATGGAAACTGAGACATGCTTTGTCTCTTATTTTACCTATTAACCTCAGTAGAAGACTTTATTTGCTGACCTTCATCATAGTGGAGACTGCCAACAGAATACTCTTAAGACACTTTCAGAATAGATATCTTGAAGATTAAAGAGAAACCTGGAAATACCAGTTATTCTTCCTTTGTTTATGTCTTCTCTCACGAAGCTAACTGAATTGTAGCCATAAATTCATGCCATAACATTGTACAAACCACACATACTTTAGAAACCTTTCAGAATCCTACCGTAATATTATTTTTTGCTCCTTTCTTTCTTCTTCAGCAGTATGAATTACAATATAAACCTTTTCATGGTTCTGTAAAAAGTTGCAACATAAAAATTTAAAACAATATAGTTTGGTAGTTTGTGTTTCAGTGTATTTTGATTTCTGCACATGTGGTACAAATTTTGTCTTCTTTGAGGTATTTTTACAAGACTTCTAATGGGGAAGATTGATTACAGTCAATTAATTTAAAAATATTTAATTAATACAAGATAGGTATAAAAGGAATTATTTTATTAATGCAATTTGGTTCAAAATGTACTTTAAGAAGATATTCTAAACCTGTCAACAAGTTCATCATTACATAAATAAGAATTAATATAAGCCACAAAATCTTCCTGGATAACTTGATGCTTTGCATCATAATGAAATGAAAAGACAACCTTTTTCCTTTTTTCTGGAAAACACAACTACCTCTGCAACTCTTACACCAGATTAAAAAGGATCGTTTTCACAAGAGAGAGTCTGCCTTAAAGAATTATTCTTCTTATTTTGGTGCACCTGTTTTTATATCAAGGGAGAGGAATTACATCAGATGAAGTGTACTGAACAAGACAAGAATAAGTTCTTGTGATTAAATACCAAATTTCTGAGTTTAATTAATAAAAGTCCTCCATTAAAATATGAAGTAAGACTTAAATGGGTGTTAAGAAAATTGTCTGCTTTTGCGACATACACTTAATTTATGACCATTGTATTTCTTACTCTGTTTGCTTAATTTGCTTATCCAAAACAAACTATTAAGATGAAACATATGCATCAATTTCCTCTTTGAAATGTTATTTCTCCTTTCAGAGTGCTAATACCATTCATGACCTTGAAAGCCACCCTATTGTCACTTTGCAATGTTTTCTGCTGGCAATGGAGAGAAGGCACCTGCCTTCGGACACAACTAATCACTCTGTGAATTCACCATGTGGTTTTCCAGAAACCTATGACATAAGCTTGTGTGCATTTAATCTTTTCAGTACTGACCAGAACCAAGAGAAGGAAAGAAGCTACAAGGCTGCCTATTCTGCAAGTGTCTAGATATTTATGTACCTGTTTACCATATATTGGTCACTACAAAACTCTGAAGCAAGTGGTAATGGCTTCCACGAAATGGTGGTTTTATCAGTTTGAATGAAAACTCTCAGCAAAATCTTTATCATTATCTGTCTTAAGAGACAAATGTACAAAATAAATCTCAAACCCATCCTAACAGAAATGTAATGTTTACCTTCTGAGAAGCCATCTTTGCCACAAGAGGACCCACTCTAAGTAAACTGTGACCCTACCTCTGAAGCTATCAAGTGAGCTTTTGTAAGCAGGAAGACAGAAATAATAGAAAAGTGGCTAAATGCCAAGAGTGCAACACATGATTGTGAGCATTGGGAACATTAAATGAACACCAGTCAGTGAACAAATGCATCTGACAAATGACAGATGCAGACACGTGCCCAGAAGTTTGTCATTGAACTGCCTTGGGAAAGGCATTTCAGAAAGGCTTAGGAAAAAATCAGGAGGATTATGTCATCTCACAATACTTTTTGGGGGCTCAGATTTTGGACATGAAGCTATAATTTCAATCTAATGAACACTGATTTTAATATGCTGTGTTACCTCCAATTAAACACTTAGGTATAATCCTTTCCATTTAAAGAAAACTCAAAACCTTTCTGTCCCACGGTTTATTTGGTTTAACACAACATGGTATGTCTGTGAACTTAATACTGTAATCATTAGCATGAGTTTTCTATTTACCAACAGTTCCTTAGATGAATGCTCAGTCTGCTTTTGAAGAGTTTGGGTTCATGACACTCCTTTATTCCTCATCTTTCCTTGTTGAATTTCAGGTGAATTCAAAGATTGTAGTTTATTTGCATATATGCTGCTTTGACCATCTAATTGCTTATATAACAAGTTCAATTGACAACTTTTGATTATGGGAATGATCACAAGGCTCAACCTTTCTAAAAGGCCTATTATGACGAAGATGACCATCAGCTAGATTGACAATAACCAGGTAATTACTAAGGGACTTTTGGAACAAAGGAGTCAACCCAAAAAAGCATAAAAGAGGCAGAGAAATTTGTACCTGTGAGAAACCTCAGAGCAAAGCCAGCAGCAATAAGGCCCTGGTTTGACACTGCTGGTAGACACCCCGTGAGTATTGCAACTTCTGCTAAGGGTACTGTGGGACCCTGGGAGCAGCCTGCACCCAGCTACAGCAGCGAGTGTGGGATACAGCAAGCAGGGATGCACATCTCCTTATGCGTGTGGGCGCTTGCAGGTGAGCAAGTGGTAGGAAGCTACAGGAGAACACACAGAGCTGGACCATTCACATCTCTCACAGGAAGGGTGTGCACTCAGGGAACTGGCACTGTTCCCCAGAAAAGAAGGCTTGCTAGTAGCCCAAATGTAACTATGTAAATGGGTTGGATTAGAACTGTTTGGGGGTTGTTATACAAATGTATTTCAAAATTTGTAAATTTATAATAATATATTTATATATTATACAATAATATTTTATTATATATTATATAATAA
>VZTU01019159.1:18286-37314 GCA_013400835.1 Zapornia atra | reverse complement strand
AAATTCTTAAAAATTTACAACTCATACAACCCTGGCAACACCTGGAAATTAATAGCATTCAGTTGAAATGTTGAGCCAAACCTTTTCAAATTTTTTTGTCATGCACGTAAGTATATCACACTCAGATTTTTCAGAAAATCAAAGAATTCAGGGTTATGTCTGACCTAGCTAGCTAGTAAGTAAAGCATATTCAAGAAATGAGATTGCCTTAATCCAAGTATATAAAACTGAAATACAAAACTGATTTAGACTATTTTAAATCAGGATGTTTTATCTCTTTCACGTTCCTGTCTCTCACTGGGATTTACAGGAACATGGTCTAGCTGTTTGCTTTCTACAAAGCATGGATTTTATGCTCTATAGTTGAATTATTTGTTTTGTTTCAATCAAATACCTGTATTTTGCACCATGCATACAGGATTTTTTTTCCAGTTTGAAGCAGTTGATTAAGTAAAAGCTCTCTTTTGTGCTAAAGACAAAAGAAATAAGAATTAAATCAATGAGAAATGGAATGTCTGAAAGAAAATGATGCATAGTTTGGTACAATTCAACATAATTGGCAACCTTTGCTTCTGGGCTCATGGTTGATTGAAGATGCAGATTAAATTACCATTCATAATACTGGAGAGGTGGTCCATTCAAGTCAGATCTTTAATACTGAATGTTGACTGAAAAATATAGAGAAGAGGCTGGCAACTGTATAAATCCTTTTTTGGTGGAGTAATTTTACTTATTATGAAGGAGAAAAAAAATCTACATTGCAAAGCTGAAAGAGATGTAAAATTTCTTTCAACTATCATTAAAAATGTGGTTTGAAATGCTTTGTGTGACATTTAGATGGACTTCAAATGCTTCTGTCTACATCATTTTAAATAAACTATCTCTCTGTGAATGCACACCTGCATTACTGTTAAGCAACTGTTTGTTCACCATCAAATTCTATTCTTCCAGTATGTTTGCTCACTGAAGAATGCATAAGAATTCTCCTTAATGATACAAATAATCCACTTATAACGGTCTATTATACATCTTGTTTCCAAAAGCAACAGTGTTATTTAGGTTTTTGGGGTTTTGGTTCTGGGTTTTTTTGTAGGTTGGAGGGAGGGTTTTTTTGGGGGTTTTTGTTGGTGGGGTTTTTTTTGTCAAATGTGGAGGAATTTCATAATGGTGTAATATATGTAAATTGTCTTTGAATTTTACTGCACATGAGTAACATGTTAAAAAACAATGAAAACTTGATCAGATTTTATTCACCTCAGATTCACAGTCACAAATTTTACAACAAGAGCTGCCTTCCACTCTTTTCACAAAAACATCATAGTACAAGCCCCAGGCTTTACCTTCTACTAGAAAACACACTTGTAAACCTCAGGATTACTGCTTAGAAGGAATTTATAAACTAGGATTTTCTTTTCCTTGCTTTTCTTTCTCTTGAGTTGTAATTATTACAAAGCTGCAGAAATTATGAGCCCGAGAACAAAAAAAAACTCGGTTGTATCTGTGAGTACATGTACTTACATGTGTAACTGCTTAAAGGTGAAATCCAGACTTCTGTACCATTCATGATACCCTTGCTGAATTTAAAGGGAAACATATGTGTACCTTTGAAGATAAATGGTCACCTCTTCCTTATGGTCTCTGACATATTTATATAAAATCTATGGCCAGAAGTACAACTTCCATAAGCTGACATAACTAAGAACTCATTATAATAAAAAAATAAGGCAGGGAATCTCTGCAACATTAACGTGCCAGAATGTTGCCATACAGATGGCCATAAACTGTTTTCCTGACGTCCATGGAAAAAATGAGTATCAAGCAATTGTTGAAAAGTTGGAGGGCTTCATTAAGATTATACAGGAATACCATGGTATCCATTCAGGTGGAGCTTTATAAGGCTCATGAAGATCCAGTTGCTTTGATATCCAGGATGTGTCTTTGATCCCGAGGACAATTTTCATACCTGAGTGCTCCATATTCTGCTGCAATTGATGTGTATACATTCATACATTGTACAACTGCTACTCTATTTTAATCTTCAACCCTGTTTGAAATACTATTTCCTAAGTGAGAAAAGGAGAGTCATATAACTGTTTAGATCTGAGTTTAAATAAAACCAAGCCATCCAAATTCCATCTGTAATCTCTCTCTTCTCCTATCCTGCACTTCTTCCCCAGATGATTGAATTCCCTAGCTGTGGATAAACTTCTTGGTTGCAGTCTAGTAAAAATGTGCCAGAATATAACAGGAGTTTTCTGCTTATTTATCTTTTCAATTAATAGTCAGGTCTAAATCTCACATTCATTTTCTAACAGGTATGATTTCTTCCCCAACTTTACTGAAAACAAAAAAATCACCCTAGATCTTAAACAGGCCTGAAATAGTATACCACATGCTGACAAAAATTAGCTAATCTGTATCTGAGGTGAAATTTGTTACAACTAACACATAAATCACTCAGTTTTGTTCTCCTTTTACATGTTTATTTTATTCTTATTTGTCTGGCATTTGCCAGTTGGCCAGGAGAGTCTTTGGCTCATACATATGCGTGCCAATGCAAGGGCTTAAAAAAAAATCCTGGATCTTTGCAAGCTGATAAATATATCTCAATATTACTAACGAATAATATTCTAAAATCTCAAAAAATTCAGCTGGAAAGATCAATGATAGATGTAATTTTACGTGCATGCTTAACAGAAAGAAAGAGACCAAAAGAAGCCAAAAAATATCACAAAACTAAAAAAAAAATAATGTTGGCAGCATTCAACTGATTTACAGAAACGTTCGCCAAAATAACAAGTATTTACACATTCACTTTATATCTTAGAGGTGAATCTGTCCAATCATGCACTATAAGGATGTAAGAGGAGGTTTTGATGACTTTTGCAAAACATTAAGTAGTAATAAAGAAAGTTTCCAAACCTATTCAGCAAATTAATAGGTCTAGGAAACTCATATTTGCTTTGGATCACTCCTTGTGAACATACTAGTTTTTTGCAAAAGGTACAAATCAGTTTAATGTATAGCAGAATTAATTTAATGCTGCAACAGTAGCTTTATAAATCAGAAGCTTTAGAGTGGGCCACACTGACAACTACAGCTTTTTCTGTCATACTTTGTATTTGCAAGCAGAGTCAAAAATAACATTTTTTCTCAAGTCCGTTGTTTGAAAAAGTAATTGTTCACAAATGTTCTCCTTGTTTCCTAGTGACATTGTTTTACTAGTTGTGCTTGCATCGCAATCTTTTGTTAGTGGGTTGGGGCTACAGGGGTATCTTCTGTGAGAAGCTGCAGGAACTTTCCCCTGTCACTAAGAGAGCTGAAGCCAGCTGGCTCCAAAACGGATCCATTGCTGGCCAAGGCTGAGCTGATGGTGGTAGCATCTCTGGTATAACAGAACTAACAAGGGAACTGCAGCCAGAGAGAGGAGAGAGGATATATGAGAGGAACAGCCCTGCAGACACCAAGGTCAGTGCAGAAGGTGGGGAAAGAGAAGCTCCAGGTGCCAGAACAGGGATTCCCCTGCAACCCCTGGAGAAGACCATAGTGAGGCAGGCTGTCCCCCCACAGCACATAAATGAAGATGCTGAAGAAGATATCCACTTGCAATCCCTGTAGCAAGCAGATGCCCAAAGGAAGCTATGACCATATAGGAGGAACATGTTGCAAGAGGTTCCTAGCAGGACACAAGGCTCCATGGAAGGGACCCATGCTAGAACAGCTAGTTAAGAACTGCAGCCAGGGGGCAGGGACTCATGTTGAAGACGTTGGTGGAGGAGTTGTCTCCTGTGGGAGGGACTCCATACTGGAAGGGGGAAAGTGTGGAGAAGAGTATGAGGAGTCCTCCCCTATGAGGAGGAAGGAGCGGCAGAGACAATGTGTGATGAATGGTTGTCAACCCCTATTCTCCATCCCCTTGTGCCACTCAGTGGGGAGGAGGTAAGGAAATCAGGAGTGAAGTTGAACCTGGGAAGAAGGGAGGGGATTTAGGGAAGCTGCTTATAAGATTTGGTTTTATTTAGCATTACTTGGCTCTGATATGACTGGCAATAAATTAAATTAATTTTCCCAAATTGAGTCTGTTTTGACCATGACAGTAATTGGTGAATGCTCCCTCCTTGTCCTTGTATTGATCCAGAAGGGGTTTTTCCATCTTATTTTTCTCTTCTCCGTCCAGCTGAGGAGAGCAGTTGGAAAGCAGCTTGGTGGACATCTGCCATCCAGCCAAGGTCCACCTACCACAGCAGTGAAAACTAAAGTACTTCTGATGTGCTGCATAGCTGATTCATTATGCATTTCCTTATGTCATTCAGGAGAACTTGGTATAATAAATGGGATACCAATAAAATGTTTACATTAGCTGACATCATACTATTGGACTTTTAGATTAAAATTCCCTTTACACATTTTTAAGTTGTTATTAAGAAAAATAAGGAGTAGACATATTATACATAAATTGTATTTATTTGTGGCACTTAAAAAATATGGTATATGTATTAGGCTATGGAACAAATAATACCATGATTCTTGTGGAAAAAAATCTTTTGAAGTTAATTAGCTGATAGCATCTGAAAACACAGGGAAACTCTAAGTGGTAAAACATGTTATTACACTGTTTTTTAGGATGTGTCATGTCCCATTATCATCAAAATTTTCAGGGGTCATAATGTGGTGTCTATGACATGGTCTTGGGATCAAAATGTAAATTTTTAACACAACACTTTAGTCTGAGCCAAAATGAACTTGAATCACTTTAGGAGGGTGAAACCTCCTAGGAGGTTTTCTGCAAGAGGGAAGTTAAGGGAAATTAGAAGAAGTTATAACAGATTTAAAGCTTATTGCAGTTAATTCCACTTCATCTGATATAAGAAAGTGCTTGAAAACTTACATCACATAAATAATGGTATGAAAAAGGGTGGAACGAAGAACCCTGAATAACAAGGCCTACTAAATTTCTGCTTAAAAGAACTTCACCTTTCTTTAAAATGATAATTTGGTATACTCAATTAATTTCCGAGCCTTTACAATTCTTCTCGAAGCAGAGGTAGAGAAAGGTGAATAAGGTTATTCCAGTATCATTCTCTTACTGTGGGCAAACTGGAATCATATGCAGTCTATCTTCACAAATTCCCAGTATAATTTCCAATGTAATTTATATTCATTCCAATGTCATTTACATTAATTCTACTCTGCCCTGTTCAGGCCCCACCTGGAGTATTGTATCCAGTTCTGGGCTCCCTGGTATAAAACAGACAGGGATCTCCTTGAGAGAGTCCAGAGAAGGGCCACAAAGATGATTAAAGGACTGGAACATTCCCCCTGTGAGGAAAGGCTGGGTGAGCTGGGACTGTTCAGCCTAGAGAAAACAAGACTGAGAGGGGGTCTTATTAATGTTTATAAATATCTCAAGTGTGGGACACAGAGGGAAATGGCCAGCCTCTTTTCAGTGGTCTGTAGAGACAGGACAAGTGGCAATGGCTGCAAGTTGGAGCATAGGAAATTGGCCGTATATAAGAACAGCTTATTGTATTTGGTAATGCTATATTTCACAGTTGCAAATCATACCATGTTAGTTCTTTCAACCCTATAGTGAGAGCATAAACTCCACAAGCAAACCCAAACTGTATCAGTTTTAGACTCAGCTTGGAGGCAGTTATATTGTTGTATACCATTTTTTATTAGTATGGAAGTGAATCCAAAATATAACATGCTGGAACATAAACAGAGTTTACATAACCTCTGCACTCATGATGAAATGTGTAGCTACAGTTTGCATTAAAGATGTTGTAATTATTAGTTTTGATTCAGAAATTGAATTTACATTGTTAAAATGAAGCTTTATATCAATGAGACATATGTTGCTGTGGATTAGACTACTGCATCTTGGATATGATCAGCCTATTCACATAACTCCCACTAAATGTGCCTCTGCCATGGACCAGTTGTGTGGGAAATGGCTGCCTTGAACATGGGAGACAATTCCTTCTGCTCCCAATCCATAAGGACTAAGGAAGGAACAGAGGGGCAGGAAAGAACAGGATGGAAAAATGCGTCCTTTGATTTGTATTTCACAGTTCTTGGATGTGGAAAACTGGTCATAAATAATGTGAAGGAGCAGAAGACACCTTAATAAATTTAGGTCTTAGAAGGTTCAGTCTCTGGACAGTACAGTCTTACATCTTTTCCTCTGCAGATTTCCCAGACCTAAACCTTTCTGATCTCAGATTTTGGATGCATTATGTGAATTACCTCTTTTTGACAGATTTCTCTAGCTTATTGCCAACAGACAAGATCAAATTAATGAAATATTACACAAAACCGAGACACTGACACTGACAGAGGATAACAAAATCTGTGTGATCCTAAGACACAGATACAGACATCTGCCAACAAGGTCAAAGAAGAAAAAGGAATACTTTTATGTCAATACTGAGGGTATCATCCAGGAAGATGTACATCTGGACTCTTCAAATGTCAAGTTGTACACATCGCTAGGATGCATACATGACTGTGAAGTTATTTGAATGCTGTGCAGTTGTTTTCCACATTAAAAAAATCCTCAACAGCAAAGGTAACAAAAATACCAGTTACCATGACCACTATGAAGTAATTAAAGTCATGAGGAATTTGGATTTAGATCACAAAGAATGCATATCCTAATTAAACTCAGGGCACATTTCATGTGGGCAAAACTGTATTTCCTTGTATGCTATTCTAACTGCCTTTTGTCAAGCTGTTTTGTCAGCTACACAGCAATAAGGTGCAAGTAACTGCTGGGTATGGAAATACAGTGCTAGAAGTTTGGTTCATGAAACAGTTCAGACAGCTGTAATCAGAGAGTAGTACAGCCTACATAGACATTGAGTCCATTGGCCTGAAGGCACCTTCCTGAAATGCCCTACATATGTGCATCTGTCTTACTCCCCACATGCAGAGGGTTTTTTCAGCAAGATATTTAGATCATCATCAACAACAAAAAAGCACAAGGAATCAACACCAAGAAAGACCAGAGTGTAGGTATTGAAGGAAAAGTTAAAAAATAATATAATTTTCCTATGTCCACAGAATACCAAGAGATCCCTAGATAAATTGCCTGTGAGGCAGAAGGGAGGTGAAGCATTCTGCTTCAAAGAAAGCCAAAGAAATCCCAAAGGACCTAACCAATTCTATGTGAGAAAAGATTCCTTCTTGTCTTGAGATACTGTTCAAACCCTGGGAGATTTTTAACCCTCTCAGGAATGCAAATACAATGTCTCTGTCCATGATCAATTTCTGATGTAAAAGTGAAAAAGCATATTCACCTGGAAACAAAACTCATTATCAGGAAATGTGGGGAAAGTAGGAAGGGAAAAGAGAAAGAAAAGAAAATGAGGAGAGAATTTTTTTTCACTCTTGTGAGGAACCAGAATAATCCATAGAGTAAGTATGTCTCAAAGACAATCATCAGTGATCAAGTTTCTTTTGAAAATGATTTAAGAATACCAGCAAATCTGTATGTCCAGTGGAAATAACCTGCTAAAATTACCTAATGTCCTCAGAGTGATTTTGCTGTCCCATAGTACCCTGGGTTTCCAGTTGCCCTATCACTCCATGTTCTTACAAACAGTCCTTCCCTGGTTTTCCTGTAGCCCCTTCAGATACTGGAAGGCTGCAATAAGGTCTCCGCAGAGAATTCTTTTCTGCAGGCTGAACTCCAATTCTCTGAGCCTGTCTTCACAGGAGAGGTGCTCCATCCCTCTGATCACCTTTGTGATGCCCCCCTCTGGACTCACTTCAACAGCTCAAAGTGTCTGTTGTACTGGGGACCCCAGAGTGAGACAGAATACTCCAGCAGGGTTTCACTAGGGCAGAGCAGAGGGTCAGAATCCCCTCCCCAACGTGCTGGTCACACTGTTTTTTGGTGCAGCTCAGGACACAGCATACAGTTGTCTTTCTGGGCTGCAAGCGTGCTTTGACAGGTTATACTGAGCTTTAGGTCAACCAACATTTCCTAGTCCTTCTCAACATTGCTCTCTTGAAACTATTATGGTTCCACTTTCCTATGTGAAAGGAAAGTAACCATCTGATAGTTGGAAATATTTTTTTTTCTAGATTAAACATTGTTATGGCAAATTCATAACTGTATACCTTGTACTTGTACTGTCATTCATTTAAACAGTTGAACCTCCAAAAACTATACAGAATTAACTTAATGCTGTTTCCCATCTCCAGTCTCTGGTTTTGTAGGTTAGACAACCTGCTTTAATCATCATCATACAAGAGACCAGAGCTGTACACAACAGTACTATGAGATTTTACTTTGTGGACTGCTACTAGCGTGTAGCAGTGCCTGCTGAAAACATTTTACCTACTTCATTCATTTTTTTTCAGTTTCACCACATAGCAACTCTCAGCTTTCCCATGACCAATATGGTTATCCTTCATCATCACTGAAATTGATGAGCCCCTCAATAATTTTGAAAAGTTCTGTTATTAGTGCCTGAGTGCATGACTTTTGTTTCTGTTCTTTGTCTACAAGGTCATCCTATACTTCCTGTATGATATTTTCTTTAGTAATAGCACCACTAGGTTACCACGTGCCTATGTGGTACATGCCATGTGCCTAACCTAGGAAATCACCCTGTGATTTCCAGCTATGTTATTTCTTATCAAGTTGACCATTTGTTGAGAATATCTGTCTGAGACACAGAGCAGAGAACCTAGTTCACATGTTGCTTTCTGGCTGTCAGAGCAAGGGGGATGTGACCCAGTGCCAGCTATGTCCTGCCACTGGGTCTGGAACCTCAGGCATCCCCATTTCTGCTGTAAACCTGGGGGGTAAAAAGCAGGTGCAAAATACTACTTTCATGTCCAAAGCAGGAGCAAAGGCTGAATGGGTCTAAATTTAGAGAATGTTTTGTTGTGCAGTTCATTCTAGTGTTGCTAGGCAAATACTCCTTTGACTCAACTCCTGTTTCTGGGTTTAGGAAAGAGGCACAAATGGGCTGGGAGGTGCTGCAGCACTTGAAGGGATTCTCCCTGAGCAAGGGAATGTGAATGGCAGCTGGGCAGAGCTGAGGGACATTAAACATCCTTTGTGTAGGATGGTGGTGACTGAAGAGAAAGACCATCACACAGAGGCTTCTCATTCCCCGCTCCCCCTTTTGTTGATTCCTTTATTTTCCTGCCAGGAATATGGTAGTCAGCATACGTCATCCATATATTTCACCTACATGTGTCTGAAATCGCTGTGCAAAACAAAATATTCTAAATATTCTAAGGAAAACCCCTAGCCACCAGGCTGATAGTTCTCCTCTAAGCGTATTCTGTTGAAGTTTCCCTTTTAATTTCCTCCTCTCTCATCATTCCTATATTAATGACCATCATCTCCATCTTTCGTGATGATTTACTGTAGGACACTGTAGGAAACACTTTACTTAAATTGAGATAGATTAGGTCCACTGCAGTAACCTTGTCAAAGAAATTGGTTATTTTCAGTTATTTTATATATATATATAAAATATATATGTATTGCCTGATATATACATATATATAAATTAGTCTCACACAATCTACCTTTCATAAAACTACATTGTATTTTATTATTTCTATTTGCCTCCATGTCCTTAATCGTGCTTTTCTACCAAAATGTCTTTAAGACTGTGCAGTACTGAGTATGAACTTCTACATTAGAAAGATTGCTCACTGTTCCTTTCTGCGTAACACCTTCATCTTGTTAAATTATAGGTTACTGCTTCCAGCTTTCACAAATAAATTAAATTTCTTAGTATGGCAAAACTGCATTTTTTCAATTCTTACTAATACTTTCAATTTTTACTAATACGTCCAATCTTTTACAGCAATTCCCCCCCGTCCTTCTCCAGTGCTTTTTTCATGAAGCAGTGTAAGTTAGGGAATGACGTTAGTTATTCAAAACCCATATTATGATTTTCTTTGCCCTGATATCCATCATTCACCATTTGGAAGTGCCCATTGTTTAGTAAGAAGTATCTAGTACTAAAGGAGATTCTCTTATCCAGAGTGAACAACAGCAATAGGACAGGTTCTAGCAAAATTTATCTGCCATATTTTCACAATAATATAAGCCCAGTTTTTCTAAGATTGAGCTTTAAGTGAGGCTCACATGCCTAAAATGAGCAATGGTTAGCAGTACTGATTATCTATTTAACAGGTACAAAATTTCTGTCTAGAACAACTTTTTTCAGACATCTGTGACATGCTGCTTTTTGACCCGCTGCTACTTATCTCATAAATATAATGTGAAAATATGGGCCAATTTTACTAAAAGGTTATGAGACTCAGTGTAGAGTTGCAACATAACTTAATTATTAGAAGTTTTATGTGCCAGACTGATTCCCAGTGGTGAATCAGTAAAGTCGGTAGTTAATATCGAAAGAGCACTTAGATGTATTCCTGACTAGTACCTTATAATGCCTTATCTATAATAAAGTTAAAAATCTCTCGACTTTTATTCTAACAGGAAGCATAGATACAGATAAAATATGACTCTATAGATCTTTCAAATGAAGTATCTACTGTGAATAAAAATGTTTTAAATGTGTGCTTATGTATCTTTATTCTCTACATTATTTCTAATCTACATCTGTAACAAGAAATTATTGCACTTAAAAAGAGTTATAATCCATGTGTAAGATGCAATAAGCAGGAAATAAAGATAACATATTTGGCTGTTCTTTCCAACCAGTCAAAAAATACAGTGGTTTAGAAACATGAATATCTGGAAATCTATGTGAAACCAACTTTTATGGAGGCTTGCTCCTCCAAAATTTGTAGCAAACATATAAATGAATTACATAAAGCTCCCTTTGTCTATCAATCTGAAAATTAGATGATGGTATTTAGAAGATCCTAAAGAATCACATATATGATGAAGGTCAATTTTAAAACAATGAGACATATTCCTAAAACTTCCCTGTCTACAGTATTAGTTCCACTTGCCTACAAAACTCTGCAAGAACAAATATATTCCAGGTAAAAATTTCAGCCCTTTCTTCCTACCTTGCACTAAGCTTTCTTGTATGACTGAAGAGGAATGGCTCTCTCATTAATGAAGTGTGCTAAGGAAGGTTACACATGCTCACTTCCGTCACAAACGGAATGAGAGTGCAGTTCCTTACTGTGGCTGGTCTTCAACACAGAGTCAAAAATGTTTAGATCCCGTATTTCTCTGAGAGTGCCAAAATGAAGTTGGCTTTGTTTAGTTGTGAACCAGGAATTCTTCCAAAACCTGAATAAGCTGTCATGGTTTTGCACCTGCTGGCAACTAAGCGTCATGCAGCCACTCACCCTCTCCTCTTACCTCAAGGGGATTGGGAGGAGAATGGACAAAACTCGTGGGTTAAGATAAACAGTTTAATAAGAGGATAGCAAAGGAAGAGAATAACAATAATAAAAATAAAATAGCAATGATAACAACAACCTTAATAATAATAATCATACACATGATGCACAAATACCATTGCTCTCCACATGTGAAAGGAAAATAAACCAACCCAATGCCCAGTCTACTTCGAGCAGCGACTCTGCCTTCCAGATGGCTTCCCCAGTTATATCTGGAGCTTGACATTATGTGGTTGGGAACATCCCTTTGGCCAACCTCATCCAGCTGTTCTGGCAGTGCTCTCCCAGCTTCTTCTGCACTTGGCAGGGTATGGGAAGCTGAAACATCCTTGACTTAGTGTAGACACTACAGCTACTTAGCAACAACCATCAGCATGTTATCATACTATTCTCATACTAAATCCAAAACATGACACTCTAGCAGCTACAAGAAAAAAAATTAACTCTATATCTGCAGAAACCAGGACATACGCCCATAATTGGCTTGCTCATATAAAAGAAAGAATTATTACGGCTCCCTGTCACTCACGAAGTACAAAGTGGAGGATCCAGATAGGAGAATATTGCAAAGGGTGAATGACAGATTCACCTTCATTTTTTTAAAGAAGAAATTACATTAGAAAACCTACAAGGAGAAGAAGAAAACATCCAGGCAGCAGTTGCCTGGTCTGACATCAGAGAAAATGTTAAAACACATAAAACACCTTTCAGATTGAAAGACTGTGAGCTGAATAATTCAGTCATGTTAAATCTCTGCTGTGCAAAATGTGGAAAAAACAGAGTAAAAAAAGATTATAGAAATGGTATACACATTTAAAAAATGGAACAGGACAGGCTTTCAGGGATGTGTAAATGGAATTACCCATCTAATATACACACACAGTGACCATGGCTGAGACTGGGGTAAGTGACCTGCATAAGATAGCTGGTTCCAGTAGGCACTAGTGGTTCCTGCTCCCCAGAAATTACATTTAGAACTGATTAGAAATATCAAGGAAATACTAATAGCTGCAGTCAAAGCTCAGGCAGGTTTCAGATTGTTCCCTGTAGGGCTGGTGAGAACATGGAGTTCCCAATACACAAGACTCTGGGGTGGACCCAGTATTACTAGGTTTTATGTTGGAGTAGAAAGGTTAATGTCCCACTTCGGAGGAGGAACCACCAGGTTGTGAGCTTACTTGAACCAAGACTTTGGGCACATATCTACTGTGGGTATGTGAGGCCATGCACAACAGAGCTGCAAGGCTTTCTGAAACTGCACTGTCTAATCCTGTTTACACCTGTGTGGGTCTAACCTGGACAGAGACAGTTTGATCAGCAGTCAATGTAGTCTTCCAAAGCTTTGGACTCTTTGAACTTTTAAGTGTTGAAAACATGTCTGCTACGAACTTGCTAGTTTTGCTTTTAAATTGTCTTGCCTTCCATCAGCTGGTGCATAACCAAGAAAATAGTAAACAATTGCCACAGCCCATAGAAGTCTTTGGCTAACATCAATTATTGCAGACCAATGCTCTGCCTGTGGCTTACCTTTTTATACTCCCAGGCAAAAGGTGAATTGAGGTGCATTGCTGTGGGAGTGTCATGGTACTACTGAAGTAGTTTATGACTTAGTATTGTGCATGGCTTTAAGAAAGAAGAGCCATTTCTACAAAGCTCCACTAACTTTAGTGGGTTGGGGCTCACATCAATGCACTGTAAGACGCATAAAGCATAACTTAGCAGAAAGCACCCAGGATGAAGAACTATTTCCTTCAGTCCATTCTAAGTAAGTCAAGGTTTTGATTTATTATGTATTTCTTTATACATTTAGCAAATGGAGAAATCTGTTGCAATGAAGGCTCTAAATGCAAATATATCACTTTGTTGTAGACATAACATCTAAAATCTTTCCTAGGAGATAATTATAGAATTTACTGATCAAAGCAGGAAAACAAAAAAAAAGCCGAATCTTTTCCATAAGGTCTGACTACAGAAGAGCACAGCAACAGCTGTAAAAACTCTTTATCATGGCTTTTCCTTCAACAATGTCACACTTGAGAAAAGTAGAGAGGAACAAAAACAAACCTTACAAAGGCTAAGAAGTGTTAATCTCACATAGCATTAAAAGTGTCATGAACAGCATGGAGCAAGCAGTGTTTGCTCAGAGCAATTAGTGAGATCAGGGCTGGTGAAATCTCAGAAACACATTAGCTTGTAAAGTTTAAAGGACTAGAAATAATGGCTAGCACTGATGTTGTAGGTCTTGCTGCTGTGGAATAAGTGGAAAAAGTAAGGGAAAACTGAATTGTCAAAATGTTCAGAATATTTAAGTAGTTGTCAAAAGTACATAGCACTTGGGAATCTTGCTTATTGGGATTTGCCCATCAATGCCTTCATTGACTATGGAGGCTAAGGGAACACGAGAAATTTTCCAAATTAATGAAAACTTGTTAAATAGACATAGTTTTACCATCTAATGAAACACAGTAAATGTGCTATGACCAAAGCAGACTACATAGAAACCATGAGTTAATTATTTATATCTTCACTTTGGATGCTTGACCTCCTTTTTCTGGTTGTCTACTCTTCTCTAAACATGTTTTCTGCATTGGTAAGGATTTTAGGCATGCACAAAGGATGCATTAGGTTCCCTAGATGGGCATGGCTTCTGGACTTTCCTCATTTCAGAGGAAACAAGAAAACACTGCCAGGTGGTTCAAGGAAATTAATGATTTAAATACTTGAGAAGTGTTTTCCCTGAAAATAAAAGAGGGTTTTTTTCTGGTTTTTTTGGGGGGATATATTTGTTAAAGATCCTTACATTTAACAATAGAGAAAGAAGACTGACATATTCAGGAAGCACTGTCCACTGTAAATACAGAAAAATTATTAGTGATGGACAGTTCTAGTCATTTCTGTTAACCATTAGAATATATATCAGATAAAAAAGGCAAATGTTTTGATCAGCAATTATAATCTTACTGTCAAAAGACTGCTAGAATAATTGTATTTTCTTTAGAAAACTTTCATGAAACCTACTAACGCTCCAGTTATGCAGTTCTGCCAGTGCTAAACCATCTGTAGCGTAAGTCTGATAAAGAAATTATATCTTCTGTCTCTAGCTGGACCCTGAAGTCCATCTCCTTTGTTTATTACCCAACTTCTGAGAGGAACATTTAGGGTCTTCTTTCCAATATTTCCCAAACATAAGTCTTTCAATGTAATTTTCTTTATTCCTAGCTAAAACTGCCCCCAGTTAGGTCAAAGATGACTGACAGAAATAAAACAAATGAATAAAGGTAGAAAACAGGCACTGTGAGAAGTTAGAAGTCCCCTTCCTTACCCTACCTCCCCAAAAAATCTTGTTAACTCAAGGTTAGTAATGGAATGGGATTGGAGTTAAGCTAAGTTATCCCCTCTCCCAGGCTCTGTGTAAAATGTTCATAGCTATAGGCCTGTCAGACTTTTTTTTGCCTCATGGGATCTAGGATTTATGTTTGCCAATGTAAGCCATTTTAATTTAGCAGAAAAACTTGAGTTTTCTCTATTTTCCCAAGGGGAAACAAAACCAAAGCTCTGCTGCAGTTGTAAACTTATTATTATAATATTCCTGTCAATGGCTTTAAAATAGTGAGATTAATACTGTTAAAATTATTCCAAGCATTCATAGACAATTTGTAATGAAAATTTCCCTTGATTGCTTGTAAGTGATTTGTTTTGTGCTTTCTGCAGACATTTTAGACATTTTAGTACAACAGAACAAATGTCC
The DNA here is from genome assembly GCA_013400835.1 of Zapornia atra. Taxonomy (NCBI): domain Eukaryota; kingdom Metazoa; phylum Chordata; class Aves; order Gruiformes; family Rallidae; genus Zapornia; species Zapornia atra. The sequence goes on along the minus strand of VZTU01019159.1, from coordinate 22,205 downwards.
TGCAGTTGCGCGTGCTGAAACAGAGTAGCTTAAGCAGTTATTGTTGAATATTTATGAAGGGAATTTTCAGATGAGTAGTGGTAAGTTTTACACAAAACATGCTTCTAAGAATTTAATGTAGTGAAGGAACATAACAGTTTTAAGTACTGAAATAATCAATGCAAACATGAATACTCTCATGTTAAGAGTTAGCGAGCAACTGATATCCCAAACCAAGATTTTTGCTGAAAGTCAAAACCTATTTTTCCAGAAGATAAGTTTAGTCAAAATTAATTCGGTCTTATAAGATGGCTGTGAAAAGAATGTTTTCTTGGTGGACAATACAAATGGACAGTTGATCTAACATGAGAGAGTTAAAAAGTTATTGGCTTCTGCAGCCTAAGAAATGAAGGCTGTATTCTGTACACACATTAAATACAATATACATCAAATGCCACTGTCCATTAAGAAGAGTGTGGCCAGCAGGTTGACGGATATTCGACATTCTTCTGCGCCTCTGCTCTGCTCTGTCTGGGTGATGCCACATCTGCAGTTCTGTGTCCAGTTCTGGGATCCCCAGTTCATGAAAAAAAGGGAACTACTGGAAAGACTACAGTGGAGGGCTGTGAGGTTTATTAGGGGACATCTTTCGTATGAGGAAGGGCTGAGAGAGCTGAGACTGTTTAACCTGGGGAAGAGAAGATGGAGAGGGGATCTCATCAATGTTTGTAAGTATCTAGAGAGTGGTTGTCAAGAGGATGAGGCCAGACTCTTTTCAGTGGTGCCGAGGAAGTTCCTTCTTAACATAAGAAAATGCTTCTCTGGGAGAATGACAGAGCATTGGAACATTCTAGTCAGAGGTTGTGGAGCCCCCTTCTCTAGAGACATTCAAAACTCGCCTGGATGTGATCCTGAGCAACAATCTCTAGGTGATCCTGCTTTAGCAGGTCCCATTCTGTGATTCTGTGACAGTCAACAGCCAGGAACTCCCAGAGTACTGACATAAATACCCTAGTTTTCATCTTTCATGTGCTTTAGTGTTAAACGTAAGTCCACATAAATATTTTTCCAATTTACCTTGCAAGGTGGATGTTTGAGAAGCAGGTATTTCCAGCAGGATAATAAGATCTGCACACATGTTCATTTTATGAGCTTAATGTTTCATTTTCAGTTGCCATATTCATTTTATATCAAAGTAAATATGGGCATCACTGCCTTTCAGAACTACAAGAGTCTGGGGTTTCATTATTTCTAATTAGGGAGTTTCTTTACTTTCATGCCTGCCCATAACTTGTATTACTGTTAATGGGAATTCTGTTTGTGCACTGATCTGAGAACAGACCCATCAGATATCATGTAAATAGAGTTACAGTTGACTGGCCATCGCTGACCAACTGAGCAAACTGATATCCTCATGCAGTACTTATCAGAAGTTCTAGCTAGACTAGAAAAAATATTTTATGAGTTCTGAAGGTCAGACTAAGGGTAAATTAATAGTTTAAATTAGGATAAAGGCACCATGAAGGCATTAGTTCAGTACATCCTAAACTAATGATCACACTTCATCCTCCCAAAACTGTGTCACATGACATTTCACCCACGCAAAGTTAACACAGAAAGTGGTATTCCCTCCCAAGCAAAATTTAGCTGTCTTCCATAGGCTAGTTAACCTGGCTTTATCCATACCCCAGGATGAAAAGCACAGGGAATAAACTTCCTCATTTGTCTCTTTTTCCAGCAACTGCATGGCCAGTCCAGGACATCTTACTTTTAAAGACTAAAATCATGGCCTGAATCACACGCAGAGTGTGAGACATTTCAGGGGAATCCCTGAGTTGCAAACTAGCACTTTCATTTGTAGAACATGTCTGAAAAAAATTCAAGAAGTCTTATTCTTTTTTCTAATATAAATTATCTTTAAAAATGCAAATAAAATTGCATTTCCGATTAAATAGCTAATTTTTGAAATAACAAATTTTAGTTAGACGATTAATGGAGGAGTTCAGTATCTAAACCAGAAAGAACTCTTTTAAGAAATTCTTGTTATTCTAAAGGCAGGTGGTTTACGTAATATTAGCATAATTATTTATAGCTATTGTACTAGAAATCAGTAATTATGACGGAAATATTCTAGATTTCTCTGCAGTAGCCTCACATGATTGCTCAGCAATAAACTACTGTGTTTCTTTTCCCTGGAAGAGTGGAAGCAGTCCCACAGCAGTAAATAAAGTTTTTTTTTCTGTTAATGTTACTACTTTGCAGATAGGACACAGCAGCAAACTGAGCAGCAGTTGTGTGAATGCTGTTTAGAAAAACCAAACAACAAATCTCCAGGCTTGTGATCTGACTGCCCTGTAAGCCTGCAAGCCCGACTGCACATGTAAGGCTTATAGTGAAATGTGAGCCTATAAAATACTTGGAGGAAAACAAACTTTACTGACCTAGAATGTGGAAAATACAATCTGTCCCACGCACAGCTGCGGAAATTACTAAGAGATCCAACGCTAAACCTCTAATGCGGCCAGGATACTATAGCTGAATTTTCAATCTATCCTTTGTCTTTGTTAAAAGTAGTAAGTAAGCAATTATAAAAGGAACAATAGATTAACAGAGAGGGGGAAAGGTTGCACAGTAATTCTTTTTCCTTCCTAAAAAGCATAACTACTTGCATGTATGATATACAAATTAATTCCTTTTTCATTCTAATGTGATGGGACCTATTGTTTTGCGATTCATTTGCTTCTCACACCTTTACTTTTTGACTATGAGAAAACTAAAGCCATACAGCTTCATTAAATAAGACCATTGCAACAAAAGCTCAAGTACTCTAAGGCACATTAAGAATCTCAAAATAAACAGAATGATCATAAGAAAACAGTCCCAATGGAAGCTGCATTGACATCAGAGCTTTAAATAAAACAGGGATAAAAGCATACTTGCAATACAAATGTATTTAACTTGAAAAAAAAGGCTGTGGAGATGCATTTTGTAGAGTGACCTCTAATTACAAGTACTTTTCTTCCCCTCACTGAATTTGAATGCCTTAATGTTCACACTGAGAAGAACCCGGTGCATATGTCGACTTGCATATATATACAAGATATACATGTTGTTATGATTTTATCTCTTGAGTGCAATTCAACGGGATTTACTTCCATGTGTATGTGTATTTCTCTCTCTCTCTTGTTCTCTTTCAATCACACAAAGAAACGAAGCCCCAGTGAACTTAGTCACCAGGTGGCTTTTGCTTTACTTAGAAGCAACAGCTACAGAGCTGTTATTTGGCTTGGGTTTTCTCAAACACTGGACTTGTTAACACTCATCAAATGCAGGAAAAACAAACCAGCATATTTAATTTCTCTCTCAGTATGAAAGGGATGTGCAAAGAACCAGCATGTTTCTAACTAGACAGTAACAGGTACAGTGCAAAACATATTTACACCACTTGAAAAATCTTAAAAAGAGAGCACTCCAGCTGCAATACAATCTTTTTGCTTGGTCTTTTGGTGCATAATTGTCAATATGCTACTGGGAAGAAGCAGTATTACCCAACCGGGTTCCATTTACAAAGAGTCAAACAAATACTGCATGTTTACGAAAGACGTGGAACTTGGTTTTGGAGAAAAGAATATCCTTCCACTGCCACCAAAGCAAAGTGGTGTGTACAATTAGCAAATCTTTTCTTAGTTGCAAAATTAGTGTCAGTTTGCTAAGGCCATAAATTACATCAGCGTAAGTCAGTCTCATTAATTTGATGGGTGAAGGTAGGATTTTCAAACAAGAAAATTCTAGTTTTTATTTTAATCAGCTAAATAATGAGATGGGGGTAGAGTTGCTTAACCAGGCCAGGGGAAGAAGAAAGCGGAATCATCTTAAAACACCAATCCTGGATTTAATAGCCTACAACAAAACACTAAGCAGGTCAGCTTCATGGTTCAGC
>VZTU01019158.1:0-87634 GCA_013400835.1 Zapornia atra | reverse complement strand
TCACAAGTCTGGTCTTCTCAAAACCCACTGTCAGTCCAAACTCCAAAGAAGTTGTAGTTGAAATGTGGTTTGCTACATGTTTCTCATCTTGGCCATGAGTTCTTCTAGGCTTTCTTCGGAGTCGGCTACCGTTTCGTCAGGTAGCAAATTCTCTTCCTAGTAGGAATCAGAAGAAAAAATTGCCAAAAAAAATAAATTAGCAAACAGCCCCACACAAATAAGCTTTATGGCCCTTATATACACCACATTATTTTTGTACAACGAAGCACTCAGCTACAAGATTAGGCCTAGGTGATTATAAGCTGAACTTGTAAACTCCTGTTTTACCGCGAGCGAGAACGTTCTGGCTGTGGTGACATACTGCTCTTTGATTATGTGCAGCTTTTACAAGATAAGCATGCTAAAAATATTGGTCATTGAAATATCAAATGAGAATTTCATATTTGCTTCCCCTCACCTGCCCCTTAAATACATACATGCCTCTCATTCAAAACCATATTCACATTAATAACCATCTCTCTATGTCACAGAAACACAGAACTGGACCATAGAAGGCCCCAGCCAGATGTACCAAGTTACAGTTTTACTGGAGTTGTTCAAGATATAATTTTATTTTAGCTTTAAAAGGTAACTAAGCCAGTTCCAATTATATATTTGATCTATAGGATGAATTTAAAAAGTAAGTATATTCATAAAGAAGGAATATATTACCTTGTTTGGGATAGTATACGCTACAGTAATTCCCTCAGGAAGCTCAGGTACTGGGCCAGACGCGGCCTTCAGCTCATCTTCTGAAGTTTCTGACACTAACTCGATGCCTTTGCATTAAAGAAATTGAGAACTCCATTAGAAGTCAGTCAAAAAAAGTTAAACACTATGTTATCACAGCACAAGGAAAACTGTGGCTACTTTTCTAAAATACAGAAAAAAGTGTACAAGCAGATTTTGATTCCTTCATTCCCATTATCAATGTGTAAACGCTTTCCCGTTACAATCTGTGAGATGGGTCCATACATGGACCTTCCAGACAAGAACACCACCTCTCCCACAGGACTTCCTTCTCCTTTACGGTTTAAATCTTACTGTGAGGACACTTTCCAGCAGTAAATTAGGATTATTTTCTGCATCTGCAGTCAACAGAATGTATATATCTATTCTTGCATGCCCTTACCATTTCTTAAAACAATTCTTTCTGCTTTAAAGCCCTCAGAGGAATAAAAAGAGCTATGGGGATACCTTAGCAGAGCAGTTATGGAAATGACAAATGCTCTTTAGTGACCTATTTTAAAGGAACAGAGAGTGAATAAATCTTCTCACATCTTTCATATCTTCAGACCATGGTCTGAGGAATTATTTTAAACATTGCTAACTTTTGCATCTAAAACCTGCTCATCATTCTAAAACTCCATTGAGTTGTGTTAGCATTACTTTCAAAACCTGTGAAAAGCCAGGAGTAAATATGCAGTAAGTGTTACAAAAAACAGGAACCATGAGAAGTCTCACATACCCTAACTGTAAGCTCACTCAAACCAAAGAATTTAACTGGAATTTGGTACTGGGAACATTGGTTCATCTCCAGCCAATTACTTACCCCACTCATTGTCTTCATGTACTATTTCTTCTTCCTGTTCAATTACTTCTTGGTTTGGTTGTGCAGCTGCTTTTTTCTGAAGGAAACACACACACCAATAAAACCCCACCCCATAATAGTTCAGTGTTCAACAGCAGAAAAGAAGATCACATCCAAGATTCACACTTCTTGTAAGATGTGCAGTCACCATTTAGAACTTTGTTAGTTGTAAAAAGGCAGAATGCCTGCAAATCTAAACCCACCAAGCTAGTGATGCTCATAAATATATGACTGCCAGAAAGGTTGGCCAATTACTGCAGAGAAACCCTAAAATACTAACTGCATGCAAACCACTCTGCCTACATTTTGCTTCTAAGACAACTCTAAGTACTGTACTTTTAGAAACACATGCAATGACCTAAAGACAAGGCTGCTGAAAACTGAAGTAGTCACGAGAGTTTTCTCTCAGTATAGATCTGTAGCTAGCTTTGTTAGACTTTAAGAAAGCAAAGAAATCCTTTTTACCTTGTAATTTTCCTGCTGTTTTCTGCAATTTTTGTCACTACACTGTGGGTTTGGCTTCATAGCCATAGTGGGAAAGAAATCTTGCATTGCATTGTACCCAAGATAGTAACTCACGGTGCCAAAATTTAACAGATACCTAGAAAAACAGAGAGAGAAAGGAGCCCCTTACACACAGGTGCAAGCCTTAAAATTCAGTTGCTCAAGGACGAATTTTTTCTTCAAAGAACTTTGAGAATACACTTTTGCACTAGTAAGGTTGTAAAAAAATGACTCTGCCTTAAGATGAGCTGTAGCCACTTGACAACAGCGTAACTGCATCATCATAGAAGCCGGTCCTCTCGCGGTGCAAGCGTGTAAGAACAAGTCAGCTACAAGTCAGTCTCAGGGAAAAAAAAAAAACCCACAGAAACTAAACCACTGCCACAACTACAACCAAAACCTTTTAAATGGAAGCAGTTTTCTCCTCTGCCTTAATCCACTACTAGAAACACTCAGGTACCCCGCGTTACAAAGGGAAAGTTTTCAATCAGAAGCAGTTTAATCATCTTTACTGTAGGGTCATGTTGGCAATGAAGATTTAAATAAAGCTGCAATGTTTGCATTCTTCATTAAAAAACCCCACCTGCTGCTATGCAATTTTATATAGTACCTCTCTGCAAAGCTGGAAATGGTGCTGTTTGTAGGCACACCTGCAAACAGTATTTTTATTCTTTGTAACCAGTATTGTTTTTTAATAACTGACAAAACCAAGGTAAGGTTTAAAAAAAAAGGCTAATGAAGCCCCTGTTCTCAAAGATGCTTGTTCAAGACAGCACATCATCTTGAAACCAACTGCAAAAGTTGTTAAAAAATTTTTTCCTTGCCAATAGATATGGTTCCTTTTAGCAGCTGGTGTGATGGGACACTAAATTTGGAAAAATATTAAAGTATTTCTTATTGCTAAATAACTACTCAATTCACCTCAGGTTTTTGGAATAGAAACACTGCAAGATAAATGATTTCTTCTTCGTCCATGTATGAAGTTTCAGAGATGAGTTAGTGCTGTAGCATTTTTTGTGTATATTTTAATGATGTTAGATGGGAGCATGTTTGACTGCAGAACTAAGAAGAAGAAAGAAGTGTGTGTGTATGCAGTTAAGAGAAATTCTTAGGAAAACTTTCTTAGGATTCTTCCTTAAGCCTGACAAGTTCTGTTAAGAACAGCAGGCCCAAAGTAAGCATGCCAGTCATTCAAACAGAGTATATTTCAGCCCTACCCAGTGATTGCCAAAACCTTTAGGACATAAGCCACAAGCATTTAAAAAGAATTAGTTCCATCATTATGAAATGTTCCTTCAGGTCTCTTTTGCTTATTGTGAGGTACACTGAATAGCAACAACTCACTTCAGAACATTTTGTACAAGAATTCCTGCCACGACACCCATCGTTGTAGGAAGACTGGCTGCACAAACTCCTTCTCTTTTTAAGGTTTTTTCATCGATATTTTCAGCAACCACAAGTGGAGGAGCACACTGAGGGAAAAGAAAGGAATTAAGTTTGAAACAAAAAGTATTAAAAGAAACCCCAAACCAGCAGATCACACAAAATTTTAAGCTTCTCTAGCAGGATCCCATTCACTTGCCAGCTACCTTCACATTCCCAGTCCCCCCCTAGAAGAGAAACAAGCAGCTCAGCAGAGCGCTGCGTACCGCAAAACAAGCGGATTCACCAGGTATGATCAGCTGTATGTGTCCTGACACTGCATTTTCACTCACTCCAGATTCCATCCAGATTTGTCCACGTTCATTGCAGGCCTTACAAACACAGAAACACACATGAGCACCACAGAAGTTTAATGAAAAGAAAAAGAAAAGAAAAAACCTAACAAACAATCCACAAAATGACTGTAAACTGAGAGCAATTAAGCACACTGAGCTACCTGCCTTAAGACAAAAAGGCTACAATCAGAAAAAACATAATAAGGTAGAATAGAAATTGTTTCTCAAAAAGGAAATTAAAATTGAAGCCATCTGTTTGTGCTTTCCTGAGGACCTGAGATTTCTGAACAAATGCAGTCATTGGCATCCAGTTGTTGGCACGTTACAGAATCTAACTGCATAAATATCTGTATATATATGGATCAAGTTAGCTGAAGCATAACAGAAAACATATATTTGGCATATACCCTACATTGGCTGCTGCTATAAATGAAAAAGTTTGATTAGGTACACAGCTTTAAAACATTTCTAGTATACAAGAAGTTACATGAAGGATACAATTAGCTATACACGGTCTTTTAGAAGTTTTTAAGATTTAACATACCAGGCTTCAATAAAACTTTTCTATAAACAGGAAAGGCAGAGAAGGTTTACAACTCTTTTTTATTAGCTGTTAGCTGCTACAAACTTCAATGTCTATAGTTTTATTTATACATGTAAAATGCGTTTTATAAGAACTGGGTAAAAGCTCAGATTCTGGTTTCTTAAAACAAGAAGGAAATTTCTTAGAATCACAGAATCGTAGGGGTTGGAAGGGACCTCGAGAGATCATCGGGTCCAGCCCCCCTGCCAAAGCAGCTCCCCAGCTCATATTGCACAGATAGGCGTCCAGACCAGACCTGAATATCTCCAGAGAAGGAGACTCCACCACCTCCCTGGGCAGCCTGTCCCAGGGCTCTGTCACTGTCACTGGGAAAAAGTTCTTCCGTATGTTGGTGCGGAACTTCCTGTGCTCCAGTTTACAGCCATTGCCCCTTGTCCTGTCCCCACAAACCACTGAAAAGGGGCTGGCCAATTCCCCCTGCATCCCATGCCAAAGATATTTATAAACACTAATTAGGTCCCCCCTAAGTCTTCTTTTCTCTAGACTGAACAGTCCCAGCTCACTCAGCCTGTCCTCATACGGGAGATGTTCCAGGCCCCTAATCATCTTCGTAGCCCTTCTCTGGACTCTCTCCAGGAGGTCCCTGTCTTTTTTATACCAGGGAGCCCAGAACTGGACACAGTAGCCCAGAACTGGACACAGCAGAGAAGACTCTTGCTAAGTTCCTGTCTTTTCTCTAGTCCCCACAATTCCTTACATTACTTACAGGAGAAAACAGACTTCCATAAGCTCATGCCTTTCTTGGCCTTACCGTATTAATTGCCATGCGAGCCTCGAAGTTGTCGACGCAGCTGAGAACAAGATCGACAGGCTTCCCTTCCTCCAGTGCGCCGTTACTGAAAGGAGCACAGAAGTCCCCATGAGACTGCTGGCAGAACAGAAAGCTAGCACGGCAATCAGTGCCCTGCTTCAGGGTACAGAAGCACATGGGAAGTGTATTTCTAAGCAAACTTGTGCAAATGCAGAACAGGATACCACTAGCTACAGTAGAAACTGCTGGAGCTGGGATTGAAATGCATGGGCATTTATTTGTCCTGGATTCAGCAGGGGTAGAGTTGATTTTCTTCCTAGAGTGCTGTGGTTTGGATTTAGGGTAAGAATCATGTTGATAACACACTGATGGTTTAGTTGTTGCCAAGCAGTCAAGGACTTTTCAGCTTCTAATACCAGCCTGCCAACAAGAAGGCAAGGGGCACCCAAAAAGTTGGGAGGGGATGCAGCTGGGACAACTGACCCAAAGTGGCCAAAGGGATAGCCCATACCATATGATGTCATGTTCTGTATATAACTAACTGAGGGTTGGCCAGTAGTTGGTGTGGCTTAGAAATCAGCTGAGCATCGGCTTTGTATGGTGAGCAGTTGTGCTGTGCATTATTTGTTTAGTTTTTTTCCTATTATCACCATCATCATAATCTGTTTGTTCTATTAAACTGCTCAACCCACAGGTTTCACCTTTTTTTGGTTTGGTTTTTGTGGGGTTTTTTAATTTTTTAATATCTCCTCTATCCCACTACAGGGTAGGGGGAGGAGGAGTGAATGAATGCCTCTGTGGTTTTTTTAGCTGCTGGCAGACCACAACAGCAATTTAGATTAGAAGAAGTTTTATGTAGCATACACTCACAATACAAAGTATTGGAGAACTGTATTTTTACACAGTATAACTGCAAATGAAAAAAAGTTATCTCAGAATTTCTCTGTGAGATCCATTAATAACTATTTTTTAATTTATGCTGTAAAGCATACCTGAAACTACTCCAGGGCAGTCAAAATATGGCCTAATCTGTTTTCTATAATAGGAAAGACCTGTAAAACCTACTAAAGATGCACTAATATAAAAATATAACTGTGTAACAGTAGAAATAAATGCCAACTCCAGAGAAAATGTCCAGGCAGAAATGTCTTCATATATACATATTTCCCCCTTGTTTTCAATTGGAAGTCATTAAATTGAAAAAAAACCCAAACCCTAGCAATAAAAACACGAGGCTTTATAGAGCTGTGCATCAGCAGAAGTTAGCAGTATGCTTTTAATGAGAAAGTTTACCTTATTCTATGCAAGAAATGCTCAAAGTTGTCCAGAGTAGTGATATTGTAGTTATGTACTTCAAATTGAACATCAGGATTAATATTCCTTATGGAAGAAATAAGGTGAGTCAGTATGAATGAATACAACGGTAACTTGCATTCTACTCCTTAATTTCACCAATGTTGCTACAGTCTTAAAGCTTCCAGTCTCAAGTCTAGAATACACCTTTACCTGTCAAAAATACAAAACTGGACAAGAAACAATCCACAACATACTGAAGTGACATAATTAGCAAAATTTGCTATACTTAAAAAGTAGACCCACATTAAGGTTTTGGCCAGTACAAAAAGGTCTTTAAAGCATCACCCATTCTCACAGCTCTTTTATACTCAAATTTCCAAATGTAATCATACTACTACACAAGTGATTAACAGTGAAATGTCCATTTCCCAGAGCAGCAGCATCCTGGGTAAATACATTTTGATACCCACTTCCCTAAGTTATACCTCAAAGTATGCTCTGCTGCTTCCACTTTACTTAGTCCAGCTTGATGAGGTTGGAAGAAGAGTCTGTTCATGTTTGCCAGCTCCACTTTGTCATAATCAAACAGAAGCAACTATAATAAAGATCACATTAACACACATGAATTTCCAAAGACTCTGCAACCAGAGCACTATGGCAAGCCACTTTAAGCAACAAAACTCATTTCCACTAGAAAATCCAACCAAACAATACCACCCTGCGGTTCTATTCCATTCACATACAACTGGAACCAACATTGTAAGTATGTGGAAGACTTGATTTCTAGCTGCCATTCACCATGACTTAACGAATCACAAAGTCCTGAAGGTCACTCCTTATCTGCTCATTTGATCTAAATTAAGGAATATTCAACAGATTACCTACATGCAAACTCCCATCTCTGGTATCACATTCCTAGTTGCTTTTACGGCATTAAAATGTGCAGTTTTTCACTTGTCCTGGCACAGTTTTTCAAAAACAATTAACTTAAAATACCTACTTAATATGTGGGCAAGTTGATTATTATAAACTCTGAATTAACTGTCCAATGTCCTTCTCTACGCCAAAGATGCTAGTATTTAGGAAATGTTCCTTGAGAGGAAGGGGGAATAAACTTTGTAATGCAGAGGTGGGTGATGCAATCTTTTATTAAGAGGTTTCTTAAAGTTCCAAGAGCAAATGGCCAGGCTCTGCCTAGAAATATAAACATCTTCACCATTCTCCAAATTCTTTCTTTAAAGAAAGAAAATCCCTGTTTTATTAACTCCAGAGGTTCTTGTTATCTATACACAAACCAAATTATTTGTCACTGCTGCTAAATTTTTAGTTCTAAACCTGACACATGACAAACTAAACTTTGTGATAAAGATATCTGCTTGACATCTACTGCATTTCAATGTCATGAATATCAATCTGTTCTCATAAGAGTTAGTCTTCTATGCAAGTTACCCCCTTCTTTATCTTGTTTTCCTTTTGCAATAACATAGTATGATGGATAGACAGACTCACGTAAGATCATGGAGAAGACAAGCATCCAACTAAGAACTGTCCACACGATACAAGATTAATCTTTATATAAGGCAATTTTACTAGCACAGGGAAAATACAGGCTGAAGACTTTTCATTTGTGATGTTTACTTAAATGCTGTTCTTGAGTGTTTTCTTCATGGTACTTTTTTATTAGGGCAAAATCAACTAAGTGAAATCTAATCTAACTCTGTATGAAGAAGCCTGGTCCAACTACTATAAAGAAGTAGAAGAAGAAAACTCTCATTACCTTACCAATGCCACATCTTGTCAACATTTCAGCAGTCACACTCCCAACTCCACCTACACCTACTACTGCAACTGTAAAGGTACGGATTTTCTGTAGGAAGAAGTAAACCACCAATCAGTATGTCAAAAGCAGTCCTCAGGGAAAAAGAAGTCAAGCTTGGTTTAATGCAGATTGAATCCTACCTCATAATCTTTGACAATTCCCATCCTTTTTAACGCCATCAAGCGACTACAAAGAAAAACAGCAACATTATATTGAAAATGCTCTCTACATTTTTAACAGCAGTCTTGCTTTTCAAGTATTTAAAAATCACTTTTGCTTTAAGAATAACCCCACCAAGCACAAAATTCACGCCTGCTGTTTTCACTGCAGTTGCAATTGCCAACTACATACAGTCTAAGCGAGACAGTAGATACCCACCTGTTAACAACAGCAATTGAGTACTAAACCTACAGAAATTCACATACTTCTTTGGTTGGTATGAGTAGTGTCAATGAAATCAGGAGGACTCATAGTTAGTTTTGTAAACGAATCCTCAATTTACAGAATTAAAGCATTACACTTTTTTCTTTAAGGAACCATATGGCACCAGGTCACCGAGGACTCTTCCACTGTTTTCTGGTCAATCTGATTAGATTAACTCTAACATAACATTAAAAAAAAACAAACTAGGGAATATGATGCTATCAGGATAGCTGGCAGAATTTTTAAGTAACATTTTATTCTGCTATTTTGTTTTTTTATTGGAAGTACCAAAAAAAGTACAAGTATCAGTCTGAAAAAAATTATGCATCAGATTTCCAGAACCAATGAAGGTGTCCCTGATGCTCAAGACTTCTCTCATCAAAACTCAAAAATAGGTAAATGAGAGGAATAAGACCCCATGCAATACTGACACCTGTCCAGGATAAAAGCAATTTAGTTGAAAATCTCATGAAGTTTCCTCTCCATCCCCACCCCCCCCCTACTGTAAAGCAAGATAATACAAAATAACCCTGATGCCGACCCCTGCCAGACCAGTCAGGTGGGAAATAAGAGCACCTCTTCCCCCACTTCCCCACAGATCACTCATCTTCAGCGCTTTCCTGCCCAGGGACTGCCCGTGAGGGACAAGCAGCAGCCTCCACGGCAGTCACCCTGACACCCTCCTCAGCATACCCATCCCCTAGACCCCCACCTGCCCAAGGCCACCTCCACAGGCCTTTTCCCCTGTACCCAGACCCACAGTTCCAACCCACGGCCTAAGATGCCGCAGCCTTCCCTCTTCCCGCTCCTCCACACCCTGACTCAACCTCTTCCCCACGGCTCAGTGCTGACCCTCTCCCCATAAACCAAGCCCCACAGGTGCGGTCTCCTCACCCCTTAATGCGCCTCGCCCCGCCCGCCGCACCTGTACGGGTTGGAGTCCGTCACCTCCGGGCTCATGCTCTCGATGCGAGCCCGCGGCGCCCCGCGCCCACCCTTCTCCCGGGCCAGCTCCTCCTCCAGCTCCCGCACACGCCGCTCCAGCTGTTCCAGCCGGCTCGGCTCCGCCATAGCAGCGCCGGCGAGACCGCAGCGACACGTCTCCCCTTCTGAGGGAGCTTCTTCCGGTAGCGTCAGGGAACGCCGTCCCCGGCTCGCCCCGACGCCTCAGGGAGCGTTCCCATCCCGGGTTGCCCTTCTGCCACTCGACAGCAGGCAGCGAGCGGGCTCTGGCGGTGCGCGAGGGCAGGTGTCAGCCGGAGCAGTACCAACCGGGAGCCGCTTTCTTCCAGGAGGTGCCAGCCCGCTCCGAGAGCCGCGCTGGCCCGGCGTTGGGGACATCTTTCCTTGACGGACCAAACCGCCTCCGGTTGCCTACGCGACGCCGGGGCGGGACAGGGCGGGACAGGGCAGCTCCGTCTCAGTGGCGCAGCGGCGCGGTGGGCGGGTGCGGGTTGTACACCGTAGGCTCAGCGGGACTATGGCGGTGGAACCGGGTACTAGTGAGGTCCGTCGGCAGCACCGCTTCGACCAGGGGAGCTTGGAGCGGTACCTGTGCAGCCACCTGCCCGGCTTCCCTCGGCAGCCCGCGGGGGCTCTGGCTGTCAGGCAGTACAGGTAAAGGGTGGGCTGCCCTCCTGCCCCGAGACCAGTTGTGAGGGACGAGAGGTGGCCTCCATGGCTGCTGACACGCGCCCTTGCCCGTGGGGCGCTCTGTGGTGCGGAGCCGGAGTTTCCACCCGAAGCGTGCCTCTGTGGGAGGCGGCTTTGCTCGCTGCCCAGCAGGCAGCAAAGGAGGGCAGAGTGAGGGCCCTTTGCCCTGGTGATGGTGAACAGCAGCCGCTGAGGTAACAGCTCGTCCCTTGACCGGCTGGGGAAATCAAAGTTCGCGGTGGTGGCAGAGGTGACCTTTGGCATAGACAGACCCTGTGGCTGCAGCTGGACGTCTACAGGCAGGCCATGAGTTGGGTCGACTTCCCACTGTCCTCAGAAAAAGCATATATTTGGCCCTCTGTGGTGTGCTCTGTTGGATTATGTGCACAATTGTTTTATTGCCTACTCATAAATCTCGGCTTATCTGATCAATCTTTACTTGCGGAGCAAATAATAATGGTCAGATGCACGTATGTGGCTTAAGAAATCAATTTTAAAAGCTGTAGGCTATCTCCAGGTAAGTAAATCCAGGAGAACAGTGTCATGCTGTGCTGAGATTCCCATTAATGCCCTGAGAGCAACACATTGTGCTAGTGCAGCTCCAAAACCAGTGCTGCACGCAACATGATGTTCATTTGCATTCAGCAAATTGTTGGTGTGGCTGTGTGACTTCAAATTGGGGTGATCTTGACTGTTTTATTTGTGGCAATCACTAGAATTAGCAAACAATTCTTAATTGTCTTCTGACGCCAATATAAACCATTCATTGAATCCTCAGCTGAACTCTAATCCTCATGTGTGCTTTAGTTGAGGAGACTTAAGGAGGGGCCTTAGGAGAGTATCTAATAGTAAAATCTACTAAAATACTGTCACTATGCTTTTAGTACTTTGTTTGTCTTGTGGTTGCACTTCAGGGCTTCAACCAATCCACATCTCGGTTGCGCCAAGTAGAGTGTCTGTGCAGTGTATTTGTTAAACTATATTGCAGACTATGCCCTACGTGTCTAAGGGAGAATGGAAGTGCCACGGGAAGCGTGAGGGCAAAAGTTCATGTCTTCTTGATTTTTTTATAGTTGTCTAATCTCTTACTGGAATGGGTCAAAATGTGTCTTAGAAATAATCAAGAATGAGGAGAGGAAGGGACGTAGATTAGCCCTGGGTCCTCAGGAATATAAGGATCAATGACCTCAACTATGATAAGATGGACAAGGTGTTATGAAGGGTTTAATAAACTCATCCTTCTCTTTTACACATCTATGTGATCGAAATGTTTAATTTCTAAGATTCTTTGTTGCAGCAGCATTCATCCTTCAAAATTTTACAGTAACTGTAGGCAGTTCCTTAAGTACAACATCTGTAAATATAATCAGGCTAGATTACAGTGGGGCTTGGTACTAGAAACAGTTATTTGGAGAGCTTCTTCTGTGCTTACATTGTTTAAAATACACCTCACCAATTTTGGGCTACTGTGAATTCTGCTCTGTTTCACCTCCTCCAAATTGGAAAGCTTTGAAGTTAGTATTTACCGTATGCCTTGAAAACATCCATGTCTCTTTAAGGAAGAGAGGTAAATGTTATCTCCATTTCACAGGAGAACACATCAAGTATCTGTGACCTCTCTGCAGTGAAAGACGCATCTTTCTTATAAGTAGGCATAGAACCTCTGATTCTGTAGGCTATCACTTGCATCCTTGTAAGACTATATTTGAAAAAAACTCCAAACGCTTGAGAAGAACCCTCTCCTCTGTCTTGCTGTTTTGTTCAGGACAAGTCACAGTGCATTTTTCATGATCTCTGTTAAAGGTTTGCAAATTTGTGAGTATTTTAATTAATTATAATCTTTCTCTTTGTAGCTCAGGCCAGTCAAATCCAACCTTTTATCTTCAGAAGGGTGGGCGGGCTTATGTGCTCAGGAAGAAGCCCCATGGCCCCCTTTTACCTCGAGCTCACAAGGTAAGTCATATTCTCCATCAAGCTCCAAACATTTGGTATTGCAGGTGGCTAAGTCCTGTACACAATGTCGTGGCACTTCTTGAATGTGTACAGAAATGCAGTAAATTGCTGGATCATTTCCAATTTTCTGTGCTACACATGTAACTAAATTTTTAAGAAGATACATTGTCATTCACTGTACTCCTATGTGTTTGGGAGGTATTCATTGAACCTAAATTCCTGTGTCTTCTTCAGGTTGATAGAGAATATCACGTGCAGAAAGCCTTGTTTTCAGCTGGATTCCCAGTGCCTGAGCCCCTGTTGTACTGCAATGATGTTTCTGTCATCGGAACAGAATTTTACGTAATGCAACATGTGCAGGTTGGTCCTTCAGTGTCAGAGACTTTTCTTTCTCTTCCTTACTATGACCTGCTTTTAAATTGTCAAAAACCTTTCTGTTAGAGCCTTATCTAGCATTTGCTAAGTTTTGTAATATAAACATAAGTAATCCTCTGATTATCAGAGATTCTCGCTGATTTCAGCTTCCCCAGGATTTATTTCCCATGGAGTAGAAATCTTCAGCTCACTCTTTAACCTCTTGTTCTTGTCTTGGACTCTCAGAAGGATGCCTTGAAACGAGGCAATATTGCTTTTTTGTGAAATGCATGTACAAGTCAGAGAGAGAACAATTGGGTTACAAAGTTACACTGAATCCTTGGGCATCCTGGGCCCTGTTTAGTACTGAAGGTAGAAAAGGTGGCTGTATGTAGATTCCTGGCTCAAGCACTGCTTTCAGAGAGAACGTGGCGCAGCTCTGCCTCTGGTCCATCACTCTGAGGATGCTGTAGCTGAGTTGATACTGTTTCTGTTAGATTTTAGTGATTTTAAGCATAAGTCTGCTGTGTCATGTCTTCGGGTTTTTTCCTGAGGGAGGAGGATGGTCTGTGGGGACAGGACAAGGGGCAACGGCCACAAGTTGGAGCACAGGAAGTTCCACACCAATATGTGGAAGAACTTTTTCACAGTGAGGGTGACAGAGCCCTGGGACAGGCTGCCCAGGGGGGTTGTGGAGTCTCCATCTCTGGAGATATTCAAGACCCATCTTGACACCTACCTGTGTGATATGTCCTAGGGAACCTGCTTTGGCAGGGGGGTTGGACCTGATGATCTGTTGAGGTCCCTTCCAACCCTTACAATTCTGTGATTTGAAGCTAGGCATCTTCCCTTTCACTGCATCCTACCCTATCATCAGGTTCACTGGGACATTAAAAATTTAAGCATTTGTGGGCCACTTCCTGGAGATTAAGATAACCTTCCTACAAAGCCCATGAATCAAGGGTAATAAAATGCAAAAGATACGAAGAATTTGAAATAACTCTCTTTGATTAAAGATTGATAATTCATCTGGTTTTGACTAGAACAAAGCAATTCCTTAATAAGAAACCATGCTGTTGATACCTTTACATTCCTAAGGATGTAAATGTACTGTCTGTCAATTCTAAGATGGACAGCAGTGCAGTGTTTTTAACAAATGCATGCTGTATTTAGAAAGCAGTCTGATGCCTCGGAAAGCCAGAATCAAAACTCAGTAGCCTTGGTGACTATGAAGCAGGTATCCTTTGTTGCTGTGCTGGGCACACAGGGGATCGCTCCTCCAAATGTGTGCACCCACCAAAGCCAAGTTTCTCATATTTATACAGATTAATTATACATATTCATTATAATTTCTAAGAAAAGGCAGGGTTATGCAAATTATTTCCAGGAAGTCATTTACATTAACTCCTCCCAGATAGAGCATGCTCAGTGACACTCAGGGGGTCTTCTGGTGGTCTTCAGGGATGAACGCTGGATGTCTTCCTCTCTCTCAGCGCAGGCTCTTTACGGTTTTCTCCATGCTTATCTGGGCTCCCAACACCTGCACTGACTAGTTAGTTTTTCACTGAAAACAAGATACACTCTGNGTGATTACAGCCAAGTTCTGCTAAAATTCAAAACTAATCTATTCCTAAAAACACACAAATTCTTACTTCTTTATCTTCAAAGCTGTTACTGTTGCATTGTTATGGTTAAGTTTTGCATCTGCTCTCACAAGCAGCTTACACAGTTACAGCTTTCTCTTAAACTAGTCTATTCTTAAAACTATGAAAGTTCTTACATTAAAGTTATATTAATTGCCTCTTAAGCTACACCTATATCAATCTATTCAGCATGATTACTTTTCACTGAATCAAGTCATACAAGTATTGTGTTGAATAAACTACTACACTATACAAAGTTTGATTTTTTTTTTTTTTTTTAGAATTTGTTATGCAGAATCTTTTAGCAAAGAAGTTCTATTAATGCTTTGGATGCATAAATATTTTGAAGCCATCATGAGAACCAGTGAAACTGAGGAACTTAGTGAAGAGTTTTTATTTTTCCAATCTTTTGCTGGCAGGGTCAAAATGAAAGGAGAAAATTTAAAACCACACCCATCTTCTTAGCATATTAAACTGCTTTGAAGAAGAACACAAGTGAATTTCTTTGGATTGTTTTACTCTCTGTACATACTATCTGTTCATTTCCCTCCTCTCCCTCTCCCACCCCAAGTTCTTCATTGATATTTTTTCTGGAAGTTATCTGTTAGAGACAGTAACTTTTTTTTTTCTTCTTTCCTGGAACTTTGAAGATTGAAGATATTTGGATTAAGTGTTCTAACCCAGGCTTTCATCTACTGAATATATCTGTTATTTTAACTGCTTTCCAATAGATATCCTGTATACTAATGATCTGAGATTACTGTGAATCCCTTCTTCTGACATGGGCAAGCAATAAAATAAATGAGGAATGAATTTTGGCCTGCATAGGTAGTGTTGGTTCACTGCATTTGTTGTTACACCTGAAATGTACAGCTTTTCTTTCCTTCATCTGATGGGTACGTGCCACCAAATACCTGATTTCTGATGTTTCTAGGGTCGCATCTTCCGAGACCTCTCGCTGCCTGAAGTGGGCCCAGCGGAACGGTCTGCTTTGTACATCGCAATGATAGAAACTTTGGCCCTGTTGCACTCCTTTGATTTACAGTCACTGGGTCTCCAAGGATATGGTAGAGGACCAGGCTACTGCAGAAGGCAGGTAGTGCACTTCAAAGAATTCTCTTGTTTTGTCAGGTCTTTAAAGATTTTTTTGATTTGCAAGCTAACTTGTTTATTATTAATGACTTGTGCAAGTAGCCATCAAATTTTAGCTATTAAACACCTTCACTTAGTTGAAAACAATATGAGGTTACTGCTACATTCCGATTGATTCTGTGATGCTACGCTCAGGGAGTTATATTCATTTGCTTTTGGGACAGTATTAGTTTTGAGATATGTAAATATGATTCAAATGCAAGACAGAGGTAGTGTTCATTGTACCTTTTGATCTCAGAGGTCAAATTTGCAAATGTACTGGGTTTTATTGAATTTACAGGTGTTGCAGTTTGGTGTAACTGCTGCTTCAGTGGCTCTTGTAGGCTGCAGTTACAGCTTTCTGCAAGCCCCATGTGAGGGGTGGGGGGGAAGGAGAAGTGATAATATCTGGGGAAGAAAAGCAGCTTGTTGGGAATCACCAGAACCCCACTGCCCATTCCCTGTCCCCCCCCGCGCCATGTTGGGGGGGGAAGAAGGGAGTAAAATCGTGATGAGTTTTAAGTTTGCTAAGAAGGGAGGGGTGGGGGGAAGGTGCTTAAAGACCTGGCCACTTCTTATCTCGTTCCGGTTCACTGGGTGTAGTAGTTGTAGTAAGTAGTAATAA
Organism: Zapornia atra; assembly: GCA_013400835.1. NCBI lineage: Eukaryota > Metazoa > Chordata > Aves > Gruiformes > Rallidae > Zapornia > Zapornia atra. The sequence goes on along the minus strand of VZTU01019158.1, from coordinate 71,530 downwards.
ATCACCTTTTCTTTCCTTTATTCTGTGCTGCGTCTGTTTTGCCCATTGCACTAATTGCAGAGTGATCCCTCTGTCCTTATCTCAAGTCCTAAGCCTCCCAATATCTATTTTCTCCCCCTTTTCGGCTGAAGCGGGGAGTGAGCGAGCAGCTTGGTGGGTATTTGGCCTTTGGTTAGCGCCAAAACCACCACAACAGGTAACGTGGTAATAGTCAAAGCCCAAAAGCACGTGATTCCAAATTTTGTCCTCTTGAAAGACTTGTGAATCAGTTTGAAAAATCTGCTGAGTGTTTATATTTCTTTAGGTATCTACTTGGAAAAGACAGTATGATGCAGCTGCTCACACAGATATTCATGCCATGAACAAGCTGTCTGAGTGGTTAGCAAACAACTTGCCACCTGATGATAATGAAGAAACCCTGATTCATGGAGACTTCAGAATAGATAACATCATCTTCCACCCAAAGGAGGTATTTGAAACAGATTTGTACATGTTTAGCAGTTCTTGCTCCTCCTTTTTTTTTTTACTCCTACCATGTAATGGGACAGTTAAGTGTTTTAGCACATGGTACATTTTTGAAAGGAATGGTAGAGAACCTAACTCTGCTCTGTGTTTTGTGTATGGTGTTTAAGTACCTAATGCAGCCCTGGTTTTCATTGCAGGAGCTATTTATTCAGTTTATTCATTAGCTTTAGTCCCTACTTCAAAGTCCAGGTAAAAAAACATTTTGTATACATAAATCCTATTGAATTCAGGAGCTGCAGGACATACTGAAGGCTGACTTCAGTATGTTGTATCAGCATCCCATCCAAAGCCTGTTGAAATCTGTGGTATGGCTTCAATTAACAATAGTGGCTTCTGGAATAGAATCTGAATGTGTGATATGAGATGCTAGTGGAAGCAAAGAAAAATCTGCCAAATATGCTTAGTTATGGAGCATATGTAGATCACAGAGACCCTGAAAGTTCCTTATTCCTCTTTAGGGAAGAGGAAGAGATTTTTTTTTCAAGTTTGTGGAAATAGATAGGCAGCTCACATTTATCAACACAGCTGCATTTTCATTCCTTTTTTTTTCCCATGCTATTTGCTGTGTTGTGATCAGAAGGTATGCTTGGGATTTGTGACCAAGACTCTGCAATTCGTACTTCACAACAAAGCAAGAGATCCCAGAGATTCCCATTGTTGTGCATAGATCAGTTGATAGACAATGCTTGTAGGCTTAAATGTGTTGACTGACTCCTCAAGCAGAGAAATCTCAGGGACTCTCCCAGCTGTTCCTGATGTAGTTAGAAGAATTGACCAAACTGTATTTAGGTAATTTAAATAATCTGTACAAACTGTTTGGTATATGCAGGAATGATGATGGAGGGAAAGTCCTTTGTGTGTAGTACATGTAGCTAGGGATCTTGAGTAGGCTGGAGGGGTCCTTCAGGATGACAGCCCAGCTGAAACAGATTTGTCAGAACGACAGTTTGAGGAGTCTCAGCCCATCCAGCTGAAGGCACCATTGCAAGAATACCTGCATCAGAGGCTTTGGTTACTATCTGAGCAGTGATTGCTTGTCCTGTTTCAGAAACTCAGTTCCATGCAAATGTTAATCTATGCATAATATGTTAGTTTTCAGTTGTGTTTTTTTCTTTAGTGCATGTTCTGTCCATTAATTTTTTTGCAAAAGGACTGTGTATCTGTCCAAAAGGAGTGGAAACAAAAAACCCCAACTGTCAATAGTATTTACTATTCTTTAGGTTATTTTAATTCAATCATATTTTGTCCAGAAGAGTTTAGAAGTTTCTGACAGGATGAACACTACTCAAAAATGTAGAATTTAAAACAGGTTTTCATTGGAAAAATGCCTGTGTTTCTGCCACTGTGTGAATGTTAGTTTTCTGCAGGTAGTGTTAAAAGGAACTAGTCTTGCCATGGACAAGTACAGCACATGTTTTTAAGTTTAAAGACATAGTAACTGAATAAAGGAGTTGGATATTAAGTGGGTTGTGTGTTTGTGGATGGAGATAACTTACCTTCTAGCATTCACTTGAGGTTTTTGTTTTTATTTCAGGCTCGTGTTTTGGCAGTGCTGGACTGGGAGCTTTCAACTACTGGTCACCCTTTAGCAGATTTAGCATATGCCACTCAATTCTACTTTTGGCCTACATCTATTAAGGACCTGGCTCAAGGAACTGTCTTGGGTTTCAAAGACCCCATAGGTATGAAACTATGATCTTTTTGTTGAAAGTAATTGTAGGGATGGTTTCTATTTGATATGTTACCTTTATAAGCAATAAGAAAAAGTTAAATTAATAAGCATATCGTTTTACACTGGAAAAGAACTTTCCCATGGCTTTCTTCATTGTAGGAAACAGGCTGATAGTGAGGTTTAAGGTATTTATTCCTTAAATAAATTTTTAATGACCTGTTGTAATAAACTGTGGCTTAGCCACACTGTAAAAGTTTATTTTGAACCTTTCTTGGAGATAATGGAAGAAAATGAAAATGTGCATGTAAATTTGTCATTTAAAAGAAACAAAAACCAAACCCATGGTGCAATTAATTTCCTGACTAGAGTGGAGCCAGGAAGCAGTAGGAAGTGTTATGCTTATCTGAACTTCTGGCAGCTCCTATTTCCTTTGGGGTCTCCATATCACACTGAGGTCATGAGAAATGATAAATCATGATTTTTACTCTGTAAATGGAATATCTCATCAAGCTGAAAAGTTTTACAAAGGTTTGAAGAGGAAGGGGAAAAAAAATTAGAAAATGATGGCAATTCTAAAATATTGTTGGTTGGGGTTTTTTTTTTGGTTTTGTGTTTGTTCTGGTTTTGTGGGTTTTTTTGGTTATGTTTGTGTTTTGTTTTGTAGAAACTCCTTCATTTGAAGAACTGATATCCATTTACTGCCGCTGCCGGGGTATTAGCACTACTTTATCCAACTTTAATTTTTTCCTTGCTTTGTCATATTTTAAAATGGCAGCAATAGCTCAGGTAATAAGCTTCTTGCATTTGCTGAAATATCACATATTCTTATTTATCAGTATTTGTAATTTGGTAATAGTTGTGCAGAATATGAATCATATTGAAAAATTAACTGTAACCACTGTCTTTTAGTTTGTTCCTTTAGAGGCCGTATCGTACATGCTTACAGCTGATAAGTAAGAATTCTTGCTCCTCTAAAGTACATTGCATTGCATATAGCTGACTTCTTGGGAAAGTAGGCTATAAAAGAAGGAAATGTGCATACATGGATTTTTTTTTTCTTACTGATTTTCCAGTATTCAGGAAATTTTGTCGTTAACCTTTTGGACTTTGGCTAATTTAAATCCTGTATTACAGAGAAACAAAAACTTTTCTAAGTTTCTGCAGCTCTCATGAAAGTAGATAGCGGGATGGATGAGTAAGATCCTGTTGGTGCCACCCATGGATAAAAAAGGGTGTGTTGTGAACTCAGCTTATTGTGAGTGTAGGAGGCCAATCTGGAGATGTGGTTATAGGAGAAAATAAGTTTTATTGATTCACTGTTAACAGAAGCAGCTGTTTAATTAGATATTCAACCACTGTAAGGCATAAGTATATTTTTATGAGTTGCAGCATGAGAACAGCATAGCAAATGTGGGATAAACTACCTGCTATTAATTTGCAGTAAGGGTATATACATGTGGGTACTTAACATAATAGTGGATAGTAATCTTATGTGTATTCTGTGGTCAGTTGGCTTAAGGGACAGGTTGGACTTGCTTGCAGTAGCATGTGCAGACTTACTCTTTTTTTTTTTCTTTTTCTTTTCTTTTTTTGTGGTTTTCATTTAGTTTAGTTTACCTGGGGTATGATAATAGTTTTTCTGTTGTGCACCAAGCACCTCCATTGTGTCAAGAATGGACCAAAACCAATATCAACATACCCCAGTAAAAATTGTCCGGGTGCTTATTTTTTTACTATTAAGAATATGTGCATTTAAGTGTTACTTTTATAGTTGAAGAAATGACCAATCTTAAAAAAAAAAAAAAAGAGACATTTTTGTCAAATGCATAATTATACCATATATGCCTGCCTTTTGGTTTTAGGGTATATATGCTAGATATCTCCTTGGAAATGCCTCTGCAGAGAATAGTCATGAATTTGCTAAGATTGTGAAACCTTTGGCAGAGAGAGGGTTAGAGCTCTCCAAAAGGTAAGAGTGGTCTAAACTGCTGGTCAAAAGCAAGGCTAAGCTTTTACAACATCTTTGCTTATTTAAATGCAGCAGGTGCATGCAGGAGGTGCATTTAAATTGCTTATTTAAATAAAGCAGCTGGTGGTGTTACTGTATTGAATGCTTTTCTTTAGGTCATCTTTCAGCAGCACACATCACAGCATTTCTGGAGAGCTGTTCCATCAAAGTAAGAAAGGTGAAGAAATTCTGCTGAAGGTCAAGCAGTTCATGAAACAGCACATATATCCAGCTGAGAAGGTAAAAGCTTTTAGTAAACCTATTGAGAAATGAACATCTTATGAGTAGAGTTATAAAAACGTACAGCTATGTATAGCAGTCATGCCCTCCTGTAATTTGAATCATTTTTAATAGCCTTATTTTAATGCAGTGATATCTGTGGCATTACAGTGTATTAAGAGAAATTACAGTCTCCATTATTTTTTTTTCAGAATTACAAAGTTGTATTTATTGTTAAGGAAAGCTATGAGTTACTTTTTAATCTTTTTAAAGTTTGAGATGTATTCTTTTTAAAAAGAGATAAATCTTTAAGGTATTTTCCAAAATATTCTTATTAACACCAACAATACCCAAGAACTCTTACCTACCAAATGGAAAGACTCCTAGTTAAAAAATGGAAACTCGTGGTTTTAACCATACAAAGTTGAGTGTTTCTGTTTCTTGCCTCATTTTTTAAGGTCTGACTTTTATGACAAAATACATGATTCCAAAATGTGTCAACATAGCCTTATTCTTGAGTATATCCAATAACAGCGAAGGTTAGAAATCAGATAGTGAAGTACCTACAGAAGTCCCTAATTAGTGGAAGGGAAAATAAGATGCATTTTATGTCTTAGCCTAGGGATATTAGAAGTTTCCCATGTAGAAAATTGGTTTATCTTTTTGCCACATAGAAGCACAGATGACTTTTGTAGCAGAAATGGGGCTTTCAGCTTTTTGTTTTTATTTTTTCTTCTTTGGTGTCAGGCAGAAGTGCAGAGGACATACTAACCTAGAAGATGAATTCATCTGCCTGTCACCAGGAGAAGTTGAGAGCAGGAAGCCATGATACACAAAGCCAGTCTGTAAATAGTTTTGGATGGTTCAGGGAAGCCTTGTAATAATTAATGTACTTGCATGAACCACAAACAGCCACACAAGTTTTGTTTGTTCTTAATTTAAACATGCAGCTTTTTAATTGTTTCTCTAAGGAAATAATAAAATACTATGCTGGACATGGAAGTACTGAGGAAAAATGGAAGAAACCACCACTGCTGGAGAGACTGAAGGTATGGGATAGTTAGTATTCTTGAGCACTCTGGTGGCAGAAGAAACAGGTGCTGATATGGAGCATAAGAAAATTTGGCGTATGCTGCTGGAAGAAGGTACTCTGCATGGAAAGAAACAGTGTGAGGAACAGTGTAAGGAAAGGAAGGAGGAAATGTGCAAAATGAAGTGAGAAAGATTAATGAGGAGAAAAGCAAGAGTGAGTTCTGTGAGAGGTATGCCTGAACTTTAAGTCAAGGACTATGCCTCTTAAAAATAGCTATTTAAAAAAGGCACCAGATATATTGGACGGTATGTTAGGCAGGAAGGAAGAAAATGGGCAGCAAGCCAGAATTTAATTGTATTTTTAAGATTTATTGCTTATATTTTTCTCTGTTGATTCTTTCAACAGGAAATGGCCAAAGCAGAAGGTTTGTGGAACCTTTTTCTCCCAGATATCAGTGGTCTCAGTCAGCTTGACTACGCGCTAATAGCTGAGGAGACAGGAAAATGCTTCTTTGCTCCTGAGGTTTTCAACTGTCATGCACCAGGTTAGCAGCTCTATCCCATAACTACAGTGCTGAGAGGACTGGAAAGTTGAACATCTTACACCTGACAAGTTGTGTGGCTCAAGAAGTAAACATGACTGCTTGTTTCTTACAGACACTGGAAACATGGAGGTCCTGCACATGTATGGGACTGAAGAGCAAAAGAAAGAGTGGCTGGAGCCTCTCCTGGAAGGAAAGATTAGTTCTTGCTTCTGCATGACAGGTAAAGTTTTCTCCAGAAGAAAAGTTAGAGGCAATTGGCAGAAATTTCACACATGCAAAAAGGACAAAGCTGCAAGTTGGTATGTGTTAATGAATTAATACAGACATTTCTACCCTACCTGTGAATGGCTTTGAATATGAAGTCATGTGAGTCCAGAGTGAAGCACCCTTGCTGCCCTTCCCTGACCTGTTTTTCATGGTTACAACAATTAGCATTTGCTTTCCATATGTTTTCAATATGGTTTTAGTACTAGTAGTGTGTATTTTATTGCACCAAAACTTTACAGTAGAACTTAACATGTTTAGTAATGTGCTTTGGGGTTCTCTAGAAGCATACATGTAGGCACAATTATTGTGATTAAAATTGCAGTAGGTCAGGTTGGAAAAGACACCTTTAAAGGCCATCTAGTCCACCCCCCCCTGCAGTAAGCAGGGACATCTTCACTAGATCAGGTGGCTCAGAGCCCCATCAAGCCTGACCTTGAATGTCTCCAGGGATGGGGCCTCCACTACTAGGCTGTGTAGTCTGTCAGTGTGACATGGATAGACGTTTTAAGACATTACCTGAAGATAACTTGCAAAACATACAATGTACTTGCTCTATATCTGTAGCTCAGCATTGTATTAATTTTTGCTCTTGACAGCTTGTAGCATTCAGCATCTGTGGAAGGCCCAGCTGTTGATTTAGGAAGGTAGCTTTTGAACACATGCTGTCAAAATCTTGATTTTTCTGTGGCAGCAGGAGAACTTAGTCTTGCAGAGCTGGACCCTTATTTTGCAAATTCTGGTTCACTATGTTTGCCAAGAGGAAAGAGATATTTTTGCCTTAAAGAAGATGGCTTATAAAAGAAGTTAAGGGTGAGAGAGGAAGAGTCTTTCCTGTTCCAAACCATGATTCATGACACTTTGCTGCCAACTACTTTGTGTAACCCATTTCATAAACCATCACAAAGTAGTTTAAGCGTCTTAATTTTCACTTGAGAAGAACCAGAGGGGGAGAGACAGGAAAGGCTGAGAAGAGATATGACCTTTACCTAGGAGAGTACAGTGGGAGGGGGAAGGAAGAAGGCTGTTGACTGTAAAGGGTAGTGTGAGCCCAAAATAAAGTCAGTTAAACTAGCTGTGAATAACAGGTTGTTCGAAGATGAAAGCTTTTGGCCACCATCAGAGCAAGGTTCTCAAAACAGCTTTTCCACTGGAAGCAAAATAGTGTTACTGTCAAGACAGCCTATCTAGACCCCTATATTTTTGGTGTTCGTGCTACCTGTATATTTAATCCAGTGTTTTGGGTTTTTTTTCTTTAACACAGAACCTGATGTAGCTTCAAGTGATGCCACCAATATGCAATGCAGCATTGAGCGTGATGGAAACAGTTACGTGATCAACGGCAAGAAGTGGTGGAGCAGTGGTAAGTACAGGAACCCTAAATAAGAATGGCTAAGTCTAAAATTCTTTCCAAGAACTGATAAAACAAAAATAATTGTGCTCCATTTCTGAGGTGGACAAATGTGTTTTGAGTTGAATTGGGCTTTTATTCTATGAAGTGAAGCTCGAGACTCAAATCCAATTTGGGATTTTTGGAGGTCCTTTTTGGAACTTTTGATTGTGTTCACAGAATGGATACAACTGTAGTTCTTTGAAATATTGCCTCTCTCCATCAGGTAACTTACATGCTCATGGCTGCAGCCTTTAAACTTCAGTTTCATGGTGCTGTCTTTGACAGCCTGTGTGTGGGGTTGGAGTGTATTGTGTAGTTCCAGTAAAATTTGGCTGCTTTTGAAAGTAGCCTGTGATGCTGTTGGGCTGGCTTCCAGATAATTCTTTTACACTGTACTTCCCAGAAAAATCAATGCATTGTGGTAAATGTCCTTGCTATTATACTGCCATTATTCTTTTACTGAAACATACGTGCTGACAACTAGAAAGCCACGATTCCAACTCTAACTGCTGGAGTGCAACCTGACCATTTAATTTCTGTACCTTTAATTGTGGGAGGTACCTAGTGATACCTGCCTGTTCAGCACCTAGACTTGCCAAAAATAGAGCAGTCTCTCTTTTCTAGTACTGCCAAACTGGCTGCAAAAGGAGGCGTGATACTTCGCCTCTTGACTTAAGGGTGCTGCTGCTACCTTTGCCCTGGGTCAGTGTCTCTCAACTGCATTGCAGTCCCTAAGGAAGTAATGGAAAAGTTTGTAGGAGGTCACACACACACAATATTATTCATTAAAGGAGTTATGTGCATTATAAAAAAGGAGAGTAAAGATAAAAGTGTAAGCACAATTTGCTTTGTCTTATTTTTAATAAAAATAGTAAGGACAGTCAGATTTCGTAAAGACAGATGCGCAGAAGGCACTGCAATTCCTAGAAGTTTGAGAAACACACACATGCAGTTCTGCCTTAGTCAGTCTCCTTTTCTGCCTGGGTGGGTTTTTTTGTTTGGTTTTGGTGGTTTGTTTGTTGTTTGGTTTGGGGTTTCTTTTATCCTTTTTACTCTTGACTGGGACAGTAGAAGTTTGGGAATTCCAGAAGCCTCACAGCCTGGTCAGAATGTCACTCTGGGTACAACCACTCTGTATTTGTGAAGACAAATCAGGAATCGCACATGCAAGGAGTCACTTGCTTTGTGGAAGAACTGGAGTTTCTTAGCATGTGCTGCATGGGTGCTTTGCACATCCACAGTAAGTCTTGTATGGCTTAAAGTGTCAGATTTATAGTGTATGTGTAGACCATCTGTCAAGCCCTTCTGGCTTATTCATGCCCTAGTATTTCTCAAAATACACGACAGGAATTCTGTAAACTTTTGTCATCCAAACAAAGAGAAGAGGCTTGTGTCTGGTTTATGCTACTGCTGTTTCTTGCCTGTCATTTGGGAGCTTTTTCTTCCAGTCCATAATTGTTTGACTAGGAACATTGTCCAAAAATGAGAGATTCTTGTTGGCTTTCGTAGATGAGGCATTTTGTCAGAGCCCATGAGAGGTTTGAAGGCAGGGACAGTGTGCTGTAATGCCACTTGTTACATTTTGAAATCTAATACGTCAGTAGGTTTGAAATGCCTCCAGAGAGTCGTGGAAAACTGCTGTTTTCCTGGAATCCTCACCAGCACTGTGTCAGGGGACAGGTTTGGTACCCCTCCACAGAAAAACTATAAATCCCACCAACCATGAGCTCTGTGTGGAGTCAGAACCTCTCTCAGCTGTCGAGCAAGGCCTTGAGCCTCTGCTGGTTGATAAATGCCTGTGATGAGAGACATCAATACCTGCTACAACACAACAGACAGCGAGGTAGGAATAAATGACAGCAGCACACATTTTTTGCTTCTTTGATTTTATTGTATCTCCATATATTTTTAGCAGACACAGTTATTGCAGTGTTTGATTGATTTCACAAATTCTGACTAGAAATTCCAGGCCTTCTATCCAAAGATGAGCTTAACTTTTTCTTAATGTTTCTGTGTGACTTTGGCATTTACATTTGACATGTGACAGTTACAAAGATTTAGAATGTGCCTCCCACAGGGCACTGGTCTTGTTGAAGTTTAGAAAAGGAGAGGTGAAAGGTCATTTTTTGTAATTGCAGAGAAGGAGTTTGCTGCTTTTTGCTATATATATGTGAAACACATAAGAGTGTAGCTTTTTTGCCCCGCTCCCCCTGCTCCCCCCTTCTCAGGTGTGAACTGATACATCATTTCAAGCTGCATGTGTATCTATGAAATGATAGCTAAGGAGACAAACAGAACTGACTTATTAGGCAAATATTCTAAATTTTTACAAAATAGTTGGAGAAACACAAGATTATTAACTTTTTGTACAAAAGTCCCTGTATTGCTGTTCTACTGCTGATGCTTTCTTCTTTTCTGTTTTAATTATATGTTTGTTTAGACAGATTGTTCATTACACAGCTATATAAGTGTCTAGTACTGTGACCCTTATAAACTTAAACTGAGGGGTTTAGGTGTTTGTGTTTTTTTGTGGGGTTTTTTGGGCTTGTTTAGGAAATATTTCTAGTTGTTTCTAAAATTTCAGTAGTTAGTTCTTGCTTGATGCTTAATTTTGATCAACACATTCCACTTTGAACTGCACTGTAGTGTTTTGCCTAGGCTGCAGGTTCAGAAATTCATCTGAACTTTGAGCTGTAGAGAAACAGTTGCTGAAACAATACCCCCAGAATCAGTAAATAATTCTTTTTGTTAGATGAGATAATGGAAGTACTGGAGAGTCTATATAGTGAAACTAGTTGTTTCTTCAGTATGGTCTTTGTAATTCATAGAAATTTCTTCAGGTCTTTCGTTCCGCTGCCGTCTTCTCCAGTATCCATAGTTTTTTACAACTTTCATGATGTGCATTTTGAAAGAGGCACCCAGAAAGGCGTAGAGCAGAGGGTTCAGGCAGGTGTGAAACAGAGCTATGCTCTTGGTGACCTGGAGTGCAACGTCTACGGTTTTACTTGCATCACAGTCAGTAATCAACATGTAGATGATATCTATGGCTCGCCAGAATTTAACGATGTTGTACGGTAGCTGGGTGATAATGAAAGTAGCCACGACTGCCAGCAGAACCATGAAAGGTCTAGATTTTTTGGCATTTGCAGATCTAAAGATTGCTCGAGCTGTAGCTGAATAGCAGACCAGCATTACTAGGAAAGGAAGCAGAAATTCCAGGATAATTTCCAGGATTTGAATGGTTGCTTTTATGAGTGTTTCCATGTTCAATGGAAATACAGGGAGGCAAGCATTCCTGTCATTGTGTTTCTTGACCTGATTAAATATCATTTCAGGGATACTGAGGAAAATGGCAAACAGCCAGACACAGATACAGGTAACACTGCAGTGTTTGGCAGTTCTTCTGTGGCCCTGGGATTCAGAAGTGGCCTTGTATCTGTCCACACTGATACAGGCCAGGAAAAACATGCTAGAGCTGAAATTCATGGTGTACAGAGAAGAGGCGAGCTTGCACATTGGGTTTCCAAGTTCCCATCCCTGCACTGCATTTGCAGCCCAGAAAGGGAGTGTAAAGAGCAAGAGCAAATCAGCAATGGCCAGATGCATGATGTACACATCCGTCTTAGTCTTCGGTTTCTTGCAATAGACGTAAATTGCCACCACTAACGAATTCCCAGCTACTCCAACAGTGAAAGCCAATGCATAGAACACAGGAAGGAACAATTTACTGAAACTTCTCACATCGCTTTTTTCACAGAGAAACTCATATGTGTTGTAATCTATAAAGGAGTTATCATCATCCCCATGTTCAATTGAGTAATCAGTTGAGTTGTTCATATCCCAGTCCATGGCAAAGCTATGAGACACAGAAAAAAAAATAATAAGGGGGGGGAGGGTTGAAACACCAAAGAAATAAAACCGGGTTTAAGTTTTAAAATTTCTGTTGAAACCCAAACCCCTTTTGCTTAGGGCTACTTATACATACCAAGTTTAAAGAAGTTGGATATTGAGAGTACATTTGTAAATAATCAGAGTTAGGCAGTCGTGTAGGCAGAACAGATTATCTCAAATTCTCCCATGAAGTGGGGTAACTGACTATGTGTGTGCAGTAAGGAGGATTCAGTTGAAATGCTCTCATTAACCTTAGCCTTTGAGATTGCAAGATGCTTGAAGTGCACCTCACTAGTTTCCACATTTCAGCTGAGGAGCCATTGTTGCTTAAACTGCTCTGACTCAGTTACGTTTGACACTGTTCCATTGCAAAATAAATATATCTATGCCTTTATAGGGTTGAAACTACACCTTCCTCTCTGCAGCCACTGCAAAGCAAAGGAGGGCTGTAAATGCCATTACAATAGAGTGGCTAAGGAATACTAAGGTGTTAAAGCTGGGAGGCAAGGACTAGTATTCTGTGCCTACTATGATAAATTTTGGCAGGTCTGGGGTGTAACACTAAGGACAATTGCTTGTTTGCTTCTCGGGCATGCGTGTACGTGCCCGTTCCGTGAAGCGCAGCCGTGGAGTCGGTGGCTGAACAGCAGGGAGACCAGGCTGAGCTTGGTGCATCCCACATGGCCAGCCGTGCCCACGTGAAATCTCTACGGGATCACGTTGCTTGTGGGCACGCTGCATCTTACAGCTGGAGGCTTCTCAGGATGTTATGACAGAAAGGAATCTCACCACATACAAAACTGCCCACAAGTACCCAAACAGCTCATTGGCTCTGCTGTTTTTTCAAGTACTGTCTCATGAGAGATAGACTCTGTAAACACTACGGCTGTATTCTTGCTGTCAACTTAGGGTTGAAGTTTGAGTGGTTGTATCTTCAGACTGTTTAAAGTCATGTCCTACAGTATTTCCTTCTTTTCCACTGATTGTGTTCATTGACTAGATTGCTGAAATTCTTTACAAGCTACAGTCCTGCAGTGCCCTGTTTTCTTGAAATAAATGGGATTAAGATTTCTTATCAGCAGTAGCAGAAAGTAGCTGAGAATGGAAAAACACATCCCCCTTTCACCATCGGCAGTGTTTCAGAATTGGAAGCCAATGTTGCTGACAGCAGATTCTTATCAGATCCTCTGCTCCAGAGCTATTTCAAGTTTGGCTTTTTCCAAGCTTGAAAAAACTCCAAATACAATTTCTGGTTTTTCAGATGAAGGTTTAAATGAAGGGTTGCCAAACCTTTCTTATAAACAGTATGCCTTAAAAAAAATTAATGTATTCTGTCTACTAAGAAAAGTAAGTTACTGACTACATATTCAGGGATACAGAACAATTATATAGAACTAAATTTACTGTTTCTATTTTTGCTTTTTTTTTTCCCTCCAGTGGATGTATTATTTTTTTTGTAAACTGTGTTAGTTAGAAATGAGCTGTTTGGTTTGGTTTCATGCTTGATGGTTTAGTTGGATTTTTTTGTTAACTTTTCAAAACCTTTCAAAAACACTTCCTGTTTAGCTTTGAGCAATGATTACCTTTGTTTTAAGTCTTGTAATCTGTTATTTACTGTTGCCTAAATCAAGTGTGTGGAATGGAAAGACACAGTAATTCTATTTGTTAGTTCAGTGAGGGATGGCTATCCTATGCCTCACGAGCTCTGCTAGCAGGACTTTTCAGCAAGGGTAATTTTTTGCAGCTTTATAGTACTTTGAGGAGAGATTCAGACATCAGCAGCAAATGTATCTTCTTTTAGTAGAAAGGAAACTGCTGCAGGGAAAATTTAATCCACTTAGCCAAGATTGGAAGAAAATTAAAATTTAAGCTGAAAAGATTTGGTTGAGGTCTAAAACTCTTACTGCCATACCCATCTGGGAATGCTGAATCAAACTGGATCACTGGCAAATTTGCTTGGAAGCAAAACACTAAACATTTCAGTGCAAGCCCCAAGAAGTCTGTGCATTGTAAAGCAGTCTGGCTGTGACAACGTGCTCCACTGCCTGATACGCTTTTGGCTCTGCTGAGTTCTTAATGCAAACAAAGCTATCTGCCATGCAACAGTTGGCATTTCTCCTTTGAAAACACAGCGATGCTTTGGCTGCCATACCTATTCGTATTCGTGTTGTGCCCATAACGCAGAGCCGAGCAGTCCCGTGGGAGTCCGCTGCCGCAGAGCAGCGGAGCAGGTTTAGTCCCGTCTGCCCCAGGCAGCTGCCCGCCTTACACCCGGCTGGAATTTCTCTGGGACTGAAATCGCGGCGGGTACGTGGCACCTTACAGCTGGAGACTTCCCAGATGTTGCACACAGAAAGGAATCTTACCACGTACAAAACTGCCCACAAGTACCCAAAGATACCAGAGCCTCAGCTGGTTGTTTTTTTCAAGTACTGCTTTCTAGGAGCTGTATTAATAGATATACTCCTAGACAGCTCTGCATGTTTTCTTGCAGAATTACTCCAGCCTTCTGTGTAGATAGAAGTGCAGTGTTTCTGTGTGTTTAAACTTGGTGTGGGATTGTATGAGAATATTTTGGATTAAGTTGATCACCCCAGTTTAAACAGACAGATTTCTTTTTCTTTCATGAATTAAGCACTCTTCTACAGAACAAATCAGACTTTAAAACTGGATAGGAGCGTGTGCCTTAGTTAAATGATATCTCTCTGTAAAACAAACTTAACTAAGAGTAAATACCACACTTAATATACAGAGCAGTAAATAACAAAACAAAACTAACCTTCGTCAGCAGGCAAGTAGGAGGTACAGCAATTGAGATGTGCTTCAGTGAAATGATCTGAGTTGCTCTGACACATTGCGTTTTGTCTTTATGCACCACACCCTCATCTGGAAGTCGGTTGTACTTTCAATTTGACTTGCCAGCTTAAAAATAAATAAATAAATAAAGCTTCTGCTTTTCTGGAAACTCTTCTTACATTGAACACGTACATTTCCTATGTTCTTCCCTGTTCCAACCACAGTGTGGTTACAATTTTACTGTGGGTTTGGTGGTTTTATTCATCAAAGGCTTTTATAAAATCATACATTTATAAGGCTACCTGTACCAAATCACTGTAGTCTTTCCTCAGGGTACTACTGTGGTTTTGGGGGATTCTTATATCTCCTTTTAAAGTAACTTTTTAGGGTTACAATATAAAAAATGAGTTTGCTTTTTGTGAGAGGGAGAGGTTACTCTTTCAGTATGTGACATTTAACATAGCTGGGAAAATGATAGAGAGAAAAGATGTGAAAGCAAGTGGTAAATTGTCATCCAGAGTATAAGCAGATAGTCCTGCACCCCATGGGAGAATTCTCAGAGACTTGAGTGTTACCAGTCCTACTCGTAATCAAGTTAGCATTTGATAATGTGTCTACAGAAACTGCAAGCCAGGCAGATAATGTACAAGAAAAATAGGAAGATGCTATTCCATCCACAAGATTCCTTTTTCCAGTGTGTTATCTGCATTATAACGAGTCAAAACTCTTACAGGAAGGGGATGATGGGGAAGTTCTGCAGCTTAGATGAAATGTGGGTATTTCTGCATTGAGGCATGGACTTAACCTGTGCTAAGAATTCCTAAAGTGACTGGATCTTGCTTAAATTTCCACAATCACTACTGCTTCAAATTGTTCCCTTGTGCAAGAGTAGCTTGTGCATAGTGTCAGGAGCCTTCCATCATCTTCCAGGGCTTTATATTTTGTTAGAATCATCTTGTACCAGTCTAATGAGTTTCAGGAAATGCAATATTGATGGCAAACAACAGAGAGATATTTTTGAGCAGTCCAGAGGCTTTGCTTTTTGGCACTCTGACTGAATTGACACACCTGCCATGGCTGTCCATCTGTCTGTGCGTCAACTGTTGCGGAATAGGTGAAAGCAAAGGTTCTCCAAAATGAGCAGCTCAGAATGTAACAGGCAGATGTTTTCCACATGCTTCTAGCTCCGTTTGCATTCACAAGAAAGAAGAATGGGTTGGGAGAAGACTTGGACCCTAGAGACTGCTGCAATATTGTGCATACTTCTGTAATGTTTTCATCTTGAGCTATCACAGGGTTTCACTGATGTTCTTCACAGTGACAGTTAAGACATTTAGGTTGCTGCCAGCACATCTGCTTCTCCCAAATCTGCTTAGAGGCCTGAGCTGTATCTCTTTTAGATTAGTGAATCTCTCTGTTCTGAATGGGCTTTGTCTCAAAGTAGTCCTGAACAAGAGAGAATGATTGGGGTAGAACCGAGACAGCTCCCAGGGAAGTAGTGCTGCGTGTTGCCTGCAGAAGAGAAGGTTGTGTTACCAGTGCCTCAGGGGTCCTGTGAGCAGGCTGCTGGGAGGCAGCTCATGTAGAACCTGAGCTGTTTGGTATAGTGCCTCAGCTCCTTGTAACTCTGCAGGGTGCAGGGAGGCAGAACCTTCTGGTCAGGGTATAGAAATACTGTTGCATAATACTACATTTTGGTGTGGTCCTATAGGCTCAACAGTAATAAGAAGTATTTAATAAATACAAGTGAATGCAAAATGATCTTGTTTAACTAAGAAGCACTTATGGCTGTGTAATGAAGGTGAGGAAAAAGATTCTCCTAAACTCAGCAGCTGCTCTCACTGGCTCCATCTGAGACTGCAAGCTCTAGCTGGGAACGACTCGCAGCCACGTTGGGTGGCAGGACCACGGAGCTCTTGCTGATTAGCTGCAGAACCCCAGCACCATCTCTGTCTTTACTGGTTGTCACCAATTTGCTTGCAGTTGCATTATAATCTTTACCATATGTGAACCATGTGGTCAGCAGTGTTATCTGGAGAAGATGAGATAAATCTATGGAATACATTGTGCTAGTGGGTAGAAATTCCTCCTGGAGGATCCCTGTTTCTCTGTTAAAAGGTTTTGTATTACAGCAGTTAATACCATGCTGCCATCCACTTTATTCAGTCCAGCTTCTCCTTGCAGGAGAGTCCAGAACGTGTCTTATTGAGTGCCTTTCTAGGAAACTGTCAAGTCTGTAATGTCACTGCAGACCTCTGATCTTTAGCAGAGAGAGGTAACTCACCTCTGTGGCAAGAGTATTCTGGAGATGCAAACAGTCAATTATGCTGCCTTAGCCAAAAATGTGAACACCAGACACTGAAGAATAGGTAATTAGATTGCAAGAATTAAGTGCTAATGGCTTCTGAAACCAGGTTATACAGCAGCTTAAGTAACAGTTGCACCGTGTCTGTGCCACATTTAGTACCCTCCACAAGAAAGACCCTCTTGTTTGTGCGAAGATCATTAATCTTAAGCGTGTTACACTTATGGTGTCAAAGATTAGGCTTCTAATAGGGTTGTGATCAACCCTTTAAGCCCATTTTAAACTACCATTGTCTTTAGCTATGTGAGTGCCATGAAGAGTTAAAAAATACAATGTACTGGTTAGGATTAGTTTCCTTAGCGTAGTGGCATTGTGGTTTAAAAGTTTGGACAGGTTGTGCAGACGTATCTATGAAAAAGCCTATTATAAAAGTTTGTCAATATGTAAATACACTTAAAACTGACCTTCTAAAAATCTCAATTATTTCTGTTTGTTCAACTGTGAGTTTCTTGCAAAACTACTTCTCACTCTTGCCAAAATGACAGGCTTCTCTGAGTCTTTCCTCCATCCTCCATCAGCCTCTTTCAGTTCTGTCAGTAACAGAAAAATGCCATTTACAAATGAGCATTTTCTTCCATCCCATTTGCATTTCTTCCAAAGCACTGGGGTCTTTCAGAGTCTTGCACTAGACCAGAACTTTTTCCTGGCATTTATGGATTAACCTTGTGTAAAATCTGGTTTAGGTTTTCAGGACTTTAGACTCTTAAGGAGTGGAAAGGCCAAGAATCTGCCTGTGTTTGCTGCATTCAGATGAGATGGAGGTCACCATTTGCCTTCCAGAAACCGGTAGTAATAATTTAGAGCATCTAACGAGATGTCTGTCTGTCAGTGAACCCCTAAGTTCAACACAAAAGCTGCTTATGATTATTTTTTCATACAACATGGTAGAATTTGCTGCTTTTTTGCAGGGGGGATGTGACTTTGTATACAAAACAGTTATTGGAGAGATTCCCAAATGTCTCAGTATCTTTTGGTGTAACCTCACTACCTGATAAATGTGATATAGAAAATACCACTTGTGCAGCTCTTTACCTTCTGTGGAGAGGGAGAAGAGTCAGATCCCCTTTCAGAGTGTAGTGTTTCTCCTTGCTGGGTTGTACACTGCAATGTTTATGTTGTACTGTTTTGGGGTTGGTCACCCACTTCTCACAAATGGGCCGGCTGTTTGAGATCTACCTTTTGTTTTCACAGAGACGATTTATCCCCCAGCTTTTCGCTCAGATATCTTAGCTGGTTAGCATTATACAGCCATAAATATAACCCCACTGGGGAAACAATGGATGAATAGCATATTGCAAAAGAGGAAAGTAAACAGCTGGCAATTTGGCCCTCAAAACAGGCAGCGTTCATGACAACAAAATAAATCTCCCAGTTCCTGGCCATCCCAGTGGCTGCTCATAGGAGGAAGTAACTCAGCTCAAAGCCAGGTGGTTGTATTGTCTAGGCCGGAGGCTCCCAAGCCTCTTGATAACAGCTGCCAGAGCAGCTAAATCACCTTTGGTTCTGACCTTACAACAAACCAAGTTGGTACAGATCACATCTGGCATTAAATATCTACGAAGTTCGTCATCTGCATTGAGATGGCAAGAAAAGAATTCACCGCTTATTATGTGCATCCTGTATAATCCTGCCCCCTTTTCCTTAGTTGTATTGCCTGTGTGAGACTCTGCAAGGAATGAGAGCAAGGAATGAAGATCCTGGGGATTAAGGCTCTGAGAAATAAGATGCCATTTTAATTGATGGTAGAAGGTAGTCCTTTTAGCCTTATGCTACAAAGATGGGCCTCAAGGAATGTTACCAACGGCTTGAAATGCTAGCAGATTATTTTCAGGGAAGGAATTCCACTCAGAACTTTGAAGTGCAAACTAAAATAATTTACATAAAGAGGGGGAAAAGCCTTCATTCCAGAGAAGTTACAATGAAGTAGTAGCAAAGTCATCATGGTGAGCCTTTGATAGCCTTATTCACACAATTTGTTTACAATGCAGTCAGCATTTCATTCCCGTGGAGATCCTCTGGTGGGTAATAGTTTTAATAAGTTGCTCTTTTGAAATGGCAGCATCTCACCTTCAGGGGATGCTTTTGTGTCACACCTATTAGTTTAGTATTGGAGACAGAAGTAGTTGGATTGTACTGCAAGCACCTTCTTGTTCTCTTTTCAAAGGAATAGATGATGGAGTGGAGATCCTGGAGGGTTTGGATGTTTGCCTTTTTGTTGTTCCGCTCCTTTCAGGTCAACTCCCTTTTACATATTAAGAAGATGGATTTTCTTTCAGTTTGATTACTCAGAGTATAAACACAGAAGTAAATTGCATACTTTTGCTCATGTATCACTTAAGGAAGGGAGTGAGATTTATTTGTATGAAACCTCACTTGATTCTACAGTGAGATTTTTATCTTGAAAACCCTTTTTGTGTTTTTGACTTTTTTTAAGGTGCTGGGAACCCGAATTGCAAAGTTGCAATTGTAATGGGCAAAACCAAAAACTCCTCAGCGTCCAGGTAAGGATTCCTAGGTGGTGCAAAGAGTGAGGAAAAGCTTGTTACCTGGAGGAGTTGCTGCTTACAAAACGCATGTTACATGAAAGACTGTTGATTGCCTTGGTGGGTTGGGTGTGCTTGTGAACTGCAGGGGAGTCTAAAACCTCTAGTGAGTCTGTTGAGGGAAAAATGCTGCTGGCCAGCTCCTGCTTTGCTGTCAGCTGCTACTGACTGAAGCCTCCCAACCTTTTCAATGTCAGGAGCTTGCATCTGCATGCGTCCCCTCTCCGTTGCCTGAGCTCTGATGTTCGAGCAGCCCGGTGCTAAGTTGGATCAGGAGGCTTTTGGGGATTCATTAGGTTTCTCTTGGTCCCATTAGTTTTCTTCTGCATCAGT
The DNA here is from genome assembly GCA_013400835.1 of Zapornia atra. Lineage (NCBI taxonomy): Eukaryota > Metazoa > Chordata > Aves > Gruiformes > Rallidae > Zapornia > Zapornia atra. Next base: position 51,944 of record VZTU01019158.1, on the reverse strand, counting down.
CGTTTAACCAACAACTATCTCTGGCTTACCATTTATTGCATATGCATGTAAAACAGTTGACAAGAGTAAGAATTGCTTCCTTAAATCTAATAACCCCCAAACTTCTCCGAGCTTCCCTGAGCAGAATGAGTACAAGAGGCACGCCAGAGACCTGAAGGAGTCTACAGTGAAGCTTTTCACAATGTTGTCTGTACGGGTAGGGAGTTAAGTTTAAAACATGGGATGTTTGTTATGTGAAGTTGTGTGAGCAGACAGAGTTTGCACGACTTTAATCAGCCATACTCATTCCATTCCTGTATGTGTAAATACAGCAATTCCATCTTCTTCTTTAAAATAAACATGTTCAACTCTCAGTACCAAACTAAAACTGCCTTTTACTAAAACTTCTGCAAGTGGCAAATAAAATGCTTCGTGACTGATTCCATTAAAACCCCTCAGCTTATAATACTGGAGAGTTGGAACATTTCTATCTAAGTTGGATTTTAGCCCAAATTCCGCTGATTATCTGCATGTTTCAGATTTGGCTCCGTTCCGTTGCGAAGTAGACAGTAACTTCCTTGCAGCATACAGGGTGGTGTGCCTGATGGCTGTGCACTGGCATCTGCTGAGCTCTTCGAAGCTGAACAGAAGTTCATGGAGAGCTTTGTGTGATATTTGAGACAGAATTCAGGGACCTGGATGTTGTCTCTGGTTCTGAGTGACTACCAGCTGACCTTAAATATTCTGAAGGAATTTGAACGTGGCGATTCTTTTCCTAAACTATAGGCAAGCCAGAATGACAATGATGATGATGATATGCATGCCTTGAGAGCAAAAATGCAATGTGGGGGAAGGTGAGGGGAAGGAAATGGGCTGGGTGATACAAAGTACTTGCAAAAAAGTAACAGCAGCAGTAGTTTGTTGGTCATGGCGTGTTGGTGAATGGTGGTTCAAGGAGCGTCGAAGCCACACCACATGCAGGCAGGATGGCTGCAGTCAGTGTAGGTAAATCACAGTGTTGGCTTTACAGGAGAGCTAAACTGAGGATGGAAAATATACTAAATTTAAAAAAAGTGGAGAGGGGGAAGGGGGAACCTCAACATTAATTGTCACTTGTGCATTTTGCCTTGATCAGGTACAAGCAGCACAGTATGATTATCGTTCCCACGGACAACGGACACCCCAGGGCTGAAGCTGGTCAGGCCCCTCTCAGTGTTTGGCTACCTGGGTAGGTGACAGCATTCACCAGCTGTATGTGTACTCATTTGTTAGCAGTCTCAGAAGCTGCTGCAGTGCTCATAAATACTGGGCATGAAGAACGTGTGTGTAGAAAAAGGGTTGGGAATTGAAGGCCTGTGGTTTTTATCCTCCTTCGTTTTACCTGGCTGTTTTCTCTGTCCCTGTAGACGAGATCCACGGGGGACATTTTGAGATACACTTCAATGACGTGAGGGTACCCCTCTCCAATATAATACTGGGTGAGTTTCAGTAATTCATTTCCAATACATACAGCAATCAACCCTGCTGCATGAAACAGTCATTTATCATTCACCAGAAGTTATTGTAAACGGCCAGTTTACAATGTCAGCTGAGCCAGGGGCTCAAAGGCATGGAAGAGGGAGCCCACCCTTCCTTTAGCTGTCCACATGCTGCTTGAATGTAACTTGCTTAGAGCAGAAAGGTGGAAAGGAGGAAAGCAGAGCAGCTCTATCTGTCATGTGAAAAGCACTTGCCTGAAGTAGAGCGAAGCAGAAGCTGGCAGTGGCGCTGTGACCTTTCGCAGGGAGAACTGTGCTCTCTTTCCCTCACTTGAATAGGAGAAATCCGGATTTCTCCTCTTTCCTCTCTGCTATTTTTATTTCACTGAAAGAGCTTTCTCTCTGGAGTAGCCCTGGGACCTGGAAACCTCAAAGTCTTTCCCCCCATTCTCATACCACATCTCACAGATGTATTTTTCAATGTAAGAGTACCAATGTAAATTAAATCAGGTGAATCAAACCCTCTCAGAAACCATCTTAGTGTGTCCCTTGTTCTCTAAGTATTAGTAACCGTGGCAGTATAGATCTAATTGGAGTAAACAAGCCACAGTTGTGCAAAACAAACTTTTCAGAAGTTTATCTGAATAGTTGCTCATCAGAAGTTCTGTTATCAGAAGTTTATCTGATAGTTGCTGTATCTCTGGTGCTATGAGGCCACTTCTGCTCAGAGTTGTGGATTGTTTCAAGATGTAATCACGGAGTCCACATGTGTCTGTTTTTCTTTCCACCCAGGTGAGGGCAGGGGCTTTGAGATAGCTCAAGGTCGCCTTGGGCCAGGCCGCATCCATCACTGCATGAGGTCCCTTGGTGCGGCTGAAACCGCTTTGCAGATCATGTGCCAGCGTGCAGCACAGAGAGAGGCTTTTGGGAAGAAACTCTATCACCACGTAAGCACCTTCCCTCTTTGTTCACACCCTCCAGACACCACCCTTTGTTTTGCCCAGACAGACCCACGGGAGTTTTTGGCTCCTTGCAGTGAGCTGGATATTCTTTGCTGGATTTGAATGCAGATTTTGTAACTGTGTTTCTCACTCTGCCTCCACCAATCGGTTTGGGCAGGTATATTTTTCAGGCATAGAGCTTGCGTTGCTGTAGGTACAATCTGAATTCACCATTTCTGTGGTGAATTTCACTAGAACTTCTACTTCTTTGATAAATTATTATTTGTACTTACACAGCGTGGCCTAATAGGGATTTTTGGTCTGGTCTTGCTCTGGAATGGAAATACAGTTGTGTGTGAGAGAGCTTGCTCTGAGAATAAGATGTCAGTCTACTTTTTATAGGAATGATCAGCATTTAGTAGTTTGCTTATCATCATATTTCAAGTGTTCCTCATCCTTATCCAGCAGATAAGATTACTTTATTGGAAAAAACAAGTCGAGGCAATGGAAAGAGGAAACTTAATGAGTGTCTGGCACAGGTTATAGAAAATTCTTTGTACAGATTCATTTTCCAGTCACAGCACTGCCAAACTTCCATTTGTGACCGTAACCTAAATTAACAGGAGTTGGATGAGGAGCACTCCATTTCTCAGAAGCTTGTTAAAGTAAAAATGCAATCTGATGAAGCCAGAGGCAAGACCTGGGGACCAGCTGCACAGCCAGCATAGGTTCTTCACAGTTCTGGGACAGCAAAGAGGTGGTGCCCTCGGCTGCCTTGGGTGACTGGGCAACCCCAGGAGCTGGCTACAGAAGAGCGCATCCAACACCACCCCCCAGGTGCAGACCCCCTCTGCTGGTGTGAGCTCAGCTGAACCCCCAGACTTTGCACTGAAGCGCCAGGAGCCTGTGCCTTGGGCTGGTTCAGGCTCCAAATAGCTTTTGCACTGCCAGACAGCACACAAAGGATTATCTTCCCCTACTGTGGTGTACTGGCTGCAGGGGGAAGTTAGCAGAGCAGGGAAGGGCTGCCAGGAATGGAATGCTGTTTGGCTCAAGGCAGCTGCTGATCTGTTACCCATTCAGACAGATGCAGCAGGCACCACCCTGCAGCTGTTTGCCTGAGGTGCGTAACACACCCCTGGGAGTTTGAGCAAAACAGAACAGATTCCTCTCCCCTTTCACCCCCAGTTCTTGTGTATTGGGGCATGTTACACAGAGAGATGGTTCTGAGTCCGGGTAGTGGGTAAAGCAAAGTGGTGAGTAAAGTGCAGCCTTTGAAGGGCCGCAGGGAAAAAAGGGTGAGCAAGCCCTAGGGCTGATCAGGAGAGAAGAGTGAACCAGAATCTGGAGATTCCCCCCCTTTTCCTCTTTCCTGCGAGGAAGAGAACTGCTCCATCTTTTACCTTTTCTTTCTTTCCTCCTGTTGGATCACGTGCACAGAAGTAGCTGTACTTTGCGCAAGGGCGTCTCTGAGCAGCGGGACGTACGCACGCTGAGGAGCAGGGCATCTTGTGTAGGGCAGGGTACCCAGGCACACGAGGAGGCAGTAGCTGACCTTCTGCTTGGTGGCTTTGCTCTCTGCAGGAGGTTGTAGCCCACTGGATTGCTGAATGCCGCCTTAGCATTGAACACGCTCGACTGCTTACACTAAAAACAGCCAGCAAGATTGACATGTTGGGCAACAGAAGAGCAAGAAAAGAGGTAAACAGAGGGTTCTGCAGTTTGATTTGTTGGTGGTGGGGGTGGGCTTCTGCAGCCTTAGGGTAGGAGTTATGGACACGACCCCTTGTGCATCCAGCTAGTTGAACTAGAAGCGAAAATGCATTGCTGAACATTATCCTTCTAAGGGTAGAGCATAACGTCACATTAAAAATACCTAGCCTTAAGATGTGCTTTTGATTGTCATGAGATTAGAAAGCAGTCCCAGTGACAAAACTTTAAGATTAATCTCATAAATGCATTTAAAAAAATCAAAGAAGCTCAAGCACTGGTCATTTGTCATGACACAATGAGGTTGGTTTGGGTGATGCAAAGAGTTTTTACCTTACCCAGGGAACAGGCACAGCAGAGCTCTCCCCTATCAGAGAGGAAGGGATGTACCATGAGAACCCAAACTTCAGCAGAACTGCTGGATGAGCATCTTCACTTGCTTCTGAAATGCTTACTGATAACATGAGTCCTCTTCTCTCTCCAGGTAGCCATGACCAAAGTGGTTGTCCCACGAGCTGTGCTCAAAGTGATTGACTGTGCAATCCAAGTGTGTGGTGGGGCTGGAGTTTCCCAGGATTTTCCTTTGGCTTCTATGTGAGTAAAGTGGGACATAGCTGCAGCTTCTAAGCACCCCTTTGAAGACAGTTTTCTAACACCAGTTAATGCTGTTTCGCCTCAGGTAGCCTGACATAATGGTCCATCTGCCTTTATTTTGCACAGCATAAAGAAAAGGCTTTTGAAATCCAAATGTAGCTGTATGCTCTGGCCTTAATAAACAAATTAAGTGGCAATGGACCTACACTACCTCTTAGCAGTAGTGCAGAGGATTTGTTTGTACAGCTCCATCCTTTCCCCTCTGGCTATAGGGAGAAGCCTTTAGGACTTCCAGCCTACAACTCTCAATTCTGCCACGGCAGCCTCGCTGCAGACCCCCATGTGCCCGTAGCTCTTCTCAGAGGCTATAGTTAAAAGATATAGCTGCAGAATAAGCACCACTGGCAGCTCCTGGTGCCCACCTGGCTCCCTGCTGGGGCAGTACTAGAGACTCACCCCCTTATTTGGCTCTTCCCCCACACAGGTTTGCTTATATCCGGACCTTGCGCCTGGCAGATGGGCTGGATGAAGTTCATCTCTCGACAATCGCGAGGTGGGAGCTGCTCGATCAGTCGAAGCAGCTAACAGCTAAGCTCTGACAGCAGCAGTGAGGCACCACACATGGATGGAAGGTTTCAGAAAGATTTGGTCACTGCAATAACACTTCAGGTAAAATTAGGTGAAGCCAAACACTTGGTTCTAGCTTGGAGCATTATGTACTGTCTTACCCTTTACTTTCAGTGAGTATACTTAATAATCAGAGCTCGCTTTTCAAAGCGTGCAGAGCGCCATGTAAATGCCAGTGTCCAGGTTCTCTGTAACACTAAATAAAATCTATTTTCTAAAAGGTCTGAAGTGCTTCATTTGCCCTGAGCCAAAGCCCTCTTCATCCTTCTACTTCACCCAACTCCAGCTTATTGCAAGCCAGGATAAACTTTTAACTGTTGAGTAGGTGACAACCACTTCAGGAAATGCCTTTCTTCTCCCTTGCTGAAGCTCAGCTTCATTCCAGGCCCCTTCTCCTGCCCCATTCCTGCTCTCAACTCTCCTCTTTCATCCATTTTATACTCAGTGCTTCCCTGACCTACCCTCAGGTGAGGTATGGGGCAGCACATAGCAGTGTGCCTGAAACCCCTTGTTTCTTACTCATCTGCTCTATCACCTTACATTTTTGCTTCTGGGTGCCCCTTCTGTCCTCCCTTTCTTCCGTTCTCCTTTTGTGCACATTCCTGTCTGCCAGGCCCAGCTGCTCCCACCGTTCATAAAGGCATCTGAGCACCAGTGGCACCTTCCTCATGGAGGAGCTGAAGTTTTGGCTGGAGTCAGCAGGGGCTGGTACAGGGCAGTTCATGGCCTCCTCTGTTACCAGGACAGGCACTTCCATTTATGTCTGCTAGACCTTTGGGAAGCTCTCGGAGGTCAGAGTTCCTCAGCTCTGCTGCTTCGTACAAGAGAATTGCTCGCACAGGAACAGAACAAGGCTGACCTGTGCCCTGGGTAGTTCTACTGCCTGCAGAGTTAAGCCAAGTGCTTTCCAGCTTAGCGTTATCAGCAGTTTACCTCAGGATAGCAGCACTTACTTTTCATGCAAACACACCAACCACCTGAGCACCATGCTCGCACCTGGAGACAAGAGGCCCTGTTTGGCTCAGTCTTCAGGATGAGACCCGAAGGGTGTTCCAGCTAAAGCTGCAGTCAGGGTGGGACTAGCAACTAGAAACTTTCCACACATCAGTTTCTTGCCTCCTATCAATTCGTTACATCTAAGCCCACAATTATCTCCATAGATAGTAAAGCAATAATTACTACTTACATTTCTACCCATCTTGGATATATATCCATCTTTTGCTTCCTGCCAAGAACACTTCCTGGGAAGTTGAGAATATCAGCAAGCAGCTGAGGTGCGTTTCAAATACAGAAGAACCCACAGGGCCCCACTGCAGGTGGTTTGGGAGTTGTGCTCCAGGCTGTCACAACTGCACAGCATGCTTTCCCAAGCGGGAACACCCCAAGCCCTGTCAGCCTCACTCCAATTAAGGTCTCTGACCACCCTCACACCTTCAAGCAGCTACATAAGAACACCACCTTTCTCATTAACAAGGCTCTTAATTCCCTTTATTTTAAAATTTTATGTACATATGAATGATCTGTATAATGTACACTCAATATAGAAAGTTTTTATATACTGGATAATGTATAGAACATTTCACAATTACACTAATTTATTACATAACATGTCAACTTTAAGGTTTCTTTTTTGTTGGTTTTTTTTTTTTTTTGCTGAAGCTTTTGTCAATTTGGTCAAGCCAGTTATACACATGAATGTCTAATGCCTTTGATCTCAGGAAGATAATGTTAATGATTAAGGACATCAGTGAACCGGTGCAGGGCCAAACCCTTCGCGAGTCAGGTTCGACGGGAGTGATCACTTCAGACAGGGAAAAGAAGGGGTGCCCCTTTTTCAGGGGGTTGGTGAGGTCAAGGTGATTTTAGCCCAATTCCTCTAGACTGTAGCTCAACTCCAGTCATGCTAATTCATAAAATATAAAAACTAGGAAAGTTTGATTCACAGTCTTGTAAACAAATATAAAGGAACAAAATGTGCTTACGTACGACAAGAACAAAAATATTCTTGTGTACCCATATCAGCTGATCCACAGAGTGCTTGTGTTACAGTGTGACAGTTAGAATCACCCACTCTTTTCCTAAAAAAAACAAACAAAAAAAAACAGTCATAGAAAAAGGAATAACACTGTCATTGAACACTCGGAAAGGCAGTAAGTTCACTTCAATGCGTTGGAGGAAAGTGCTGTTCCTCATCACTGGCCAGCCTGCCTTTCTGTCTCTTCCACAAGGATTTCCAGTCCTTAGCTGACATCTCCCACTTCGTTGTCTACTGGGGGTGGAACGTTGGGCATTACAGATGATGTCGTCCCTGCAGTAAGGTAACCAGCAACTCCAGGGCCTTTCAGGAAGGAAACAGAATATTGGGGATTAGTTTTGATTCTAAAGAGTGATTGAACAGCTTTATTCCCTCTGGTAACGCTCAGATGCCTCATCCCTATCAACCAGACACCATAAACAAGAATGTTGAAGAGGTTGGGGTTTAGATTCTTTGGAATCTCAGAACACAAGGAATTCTGGCATCCACTGAATAGCCTGTGAGACCACTCGGACTCGGTGTTTTTTTTTTACTCTGATGTGCCAAGTCACAACAGAATCCTGGCACTCTCTAGCTCCCCTTCCCCTGCAGGAAGGGCAGTAAGGGGAGGGAGGGGGTAGTTTCGCTCTGCTAAGAAAAGGAGCTGCTGCAGAAGTGCAGTGTGTCCAGGTGTGCATTCCTCTACTGCTCTCCACACCCAGACTTTCAGCACTGCAAAGGCTTTCCCATCTACACAGCTAAAGGAAGCCTGATACGCTGTCCCCTGAACAAGCAGAACTGCCTTATGCCTGTTTAGGCAGCTCTTTGTGCCTCCAGGTAAAGGGGCAGCATTACTGGGGCACACACACAGATCTATCTGTGGCGAAATTTATTTGTTGCTTATGTCAGTTACTGGAAAGGGTGTCAGTTTGGCACTGCAGACAAAACCCCTCTCCCTGGGAGCTTGGGGTTTAAAATGTAGTCACACAGAAACTCTCAACATACACAATACAACCTCAGGCTGCAGCATGAGGTGTTTCAACAGTGACTCTTATCAGACTGATCAATCATTTGCAGAAAACTGCCAACACAATGTGTTCCTGCATCAATACAGTGATCAGCTCAGGATCACACCTTCAGCCTGCGCTGCTACTGTTCCACATGGCATTCAGCTGAGTCCTTTGCTCCCCCCCTACTCCAGTCCTCCCAAACTTACTATCCCTTTGTGCTGCACCCTCTCCTTGCAACACAGCCTGGAGCCAGACCACCAGAGCACAGCTTGTCTCCTGGCAAATAGTCCCATGCCATCCCTGCGAGCCACAGTAAAAGCAAGCAGTGCCTTTGGTGGAAGAAACCTCTCTGGCTTCAGAGGGGGGAGTCCTCCAGGCCAGCTCAGACACACTTTTCTGTGTCCTAGTGCAAACATTCCGCTCCTCCTCTCACCCCTCAAATTCTTCCATTACAGAGGATTGGTTCCTAAACGTGCCTCAGCAGCCTAATTCATCTCTAGTACCAGCACATCTCGGCCACTGCAGCTGTTGCTTTTCTGCTCCCAAGTGCTCGAAGGCGACAAGTTTATGGGTGCTCTGCAGCTCAGGACCACCCCTTTGTTACCGTTCTAGGACGTGCAGCTATTACTTGGAATGCAGCAAGTGCAGCGTGCGGATTGCAAGATGGTATCTACCTGCTTTAGAGAGCTACACAGAAGTTAGCAAGCTGCCTGGCAGAGCAGATCTAAAGCCCACTTCTCAGGTGAAGGGGACTGCTGCCAGTTAGAAGGGAAGGAGAGGAGACACCTGAGGGAAGAGAAATAAGCAAGGGAAGTTTCAAGGGAAGTGCAAATAGCAAAGCAATTTGAAGCAAGACATAAGGCAGAATACAAGGTTAAGGCAGAGTTAAAAATAAAGCTTGCAGTTTGGTTTCCATCTACTCTTGGCATTTGTATGGCATCTCCATTCTACATTTGCAAGCGCTTGGCCATCAGGCAACTGAAAGGCAGCAGAGGCCTTCAGGCAGCGGGGTAGCTATAGTGTACCCAGCCGCAGGCCTGGCAACGCCCAGAATGGTTTCAGTTCCTCACCAGCAGTCAGCCAGCGTTTACCTTATATTTCTCATTTATAATGTTTATGAAGTACCAAGGAAATCTGGCACCGACTGATTCAAGTGTTCTGTGTCAAAGTGGCATTAAGTGGTGCAATAAACAGAAACCTCCTGGCCAGAGCTAAAGCACTGAGTCTTTTCCACATGGAAAGACACACCAAGTGTTGCGATGTACCCACTCTCAAAGTATTAAGCATCTACTGCTACACTAATTCCCAATACAAGAAACTCCTGCTTTATTTTCTCAAAATACATGCTACTATCTCCCAAGAAAGTTTTTTTTCTGTCTACATGCCCATCTGATTTACATCTCGTTAACTCAGGCTCAAAAGCTTCACCAAGATTCCAGTATTGGGACAGAGGAGGAAGCTCCACCCAGCACACAGAGGTGGGTCAATACTGACTTGTCACAAGGGACTTTAAATCCTGACCCAGGAGGCTAAGCTGGTAACACCACATGATTGTTCAGGTATCAAGGAGTCAGACAATTGCCTTGTGTGGGGCTCGAGACAGAACATAAAACTCATTACATGAAATGCTTTCAGAGACAGCGAGTAACCTGCCACAGCAAAGTTTTGGACTGTTATACAGTAGAATGTATAAAAAATGTCTATCAACTGCTGCATGGGAGTGAAGGAAGAACTGGAATTTGATTTGCTTTGATGTAATTAGTCCAGGATTATGTCCACACCATGCCACAGGAGAAAGTCTCCACTGCAGGGAAGTTCCTGTCAGTTGCTATCCTTTGCATGCACCCACCACACACAGCCAGAACTCTTCTACGCTGCTGGTGAGGCTGAGGTGGCACCAGAGGAGCACGTGAGTTTATGCTGCAAGTACAGGCACGAGGCTGTTCCCACCAGCGAAGGGCCCTGCAGGGCACCGAGCGACTGGAACAGGCCTCACACACTGAGGTGCTTTTAAGGTTCAAACCCTTCCACCAACACACAGCTACAACGGCTACAGAGACTACCTGATTTTGAAGAAAGTTTACTCTTCCTCCCCCAACCTTGGAAAACAACTTGTTCTAGAACTAAAGTAGCCTGATCCAGAGACAAAGTGAAAAGTTCCTGTCATTCAGCAGTTGCAGTTCCATCTCTGCTTTGTCACTACAGGGTACTTGCAAGACTTGGCCAGTGCCCAGATTCCGTTGCTCTGATACTTTACAAATAGGTAGAGCAAAGACTATCCAAAGAAATACATTCTTGGCCAGAAAAAGAAAATGTTTGGCTTTGGTGAAGTGTTTTAAAAACTTACTGTGTTCTTACAGCACTGAATGTTTGGGCCACCTGATGGCACTAGATGCTGAGGATAAACATTGTCCACAGAGCCAAGTCTGACAATTAAGTAACAGTTTAGTGTGATCCAGGACATAGATAGGAAAAGGTTGCCAACCTGTGAGGTATCCTGCTGTTTGTGTCTCAGAAATGAACAAGTCATGTTTCTGATCTTTGAAGGCACTCCACACCGAAGAACGAGACAGGATTTCATTTACCTACAGCATTTGAAGAGATTAACACAGTGAGCAAGTGACATTTGTCATGTTCTAGGGGAAACAACAAGCTCCTTGTCCAAACCCAAACCATTGTGGAGGGATTACCAAATCACATGGCAGTACTTTAGGCTGCAATACAAGGCAACCACTTTCCAAGGGGACTGCAGCAACTTGCTTTTCCACTGGGATTATGCAGCCAAACACAGAGTGCAGAAGGTTCACAAAAAAGTCATTTAGTAGCTTGACTTTCTCCCTCATTCTTCTGGCAACAAGGAGGAGCAACCCTGCAAGCAGCCACTTGCCAGGCATCTGGAGCTGTGGTAGAGCAGGACTCTTCCTGTACTACAGTGAGACAGGGACAGCTTGGAGGAAGAGACTTACTTCTACTTCCCTCCCTCTGAGAAAGCTTCCAGCACAGTAAGAGAACAGCACCAGGAACCTGCACGTTACGGGGACAGATTTACTAACTTGGATACACATCCTAACACTGCTACAGTTGACATCAGTATTGCTTATCCAGGAAGCCAAAAAGCATTTGTTTATCTAAGAGAAGTTCTGAAGAGCTGTCAGGAGAAACCTGTGAGCTCACAGAACATTCCTGCACTTGGGATTTGCTTTTTTCACCAGTGCTTTTTGTATGTATTGACACAGGAGATGGAGACGTTCCAACCCACGGAGATTTCATAGTTACATGATGTCAAGGTTTTAAGTGGAACAATGCACAAGACAGCTGTAAGATTAAACAAGAGATGTTCAGCCTCCCAAGTGTGCAAATCCCAGCTAAGGGCTCACCAGTACTTACCTGTTCTCCAAACTGCAGGCTGCGAGACATGGATTTCAGAGTTTTAACTATCTGAGCTTTCGTTGCAGATGGGCTTTCCAGGCTCTCAAGACCAATACCTTCCAGCAGCTTTAGAAGGTAAGGGACCAAATCTGCTTTCAAAGCCTGCAAATATACTTAAATGAGTTGTCTTAACATGGACTAAGAAGTCCCATACAAATGTTTTACATTGCCAGCATTAGTGTGAACCAAAAAGTGCCACCAGCTATTACTAAGCATGTTTAGGCTTGTCAGTGAGCTAAACAAATACATAAAACAGAAAGCAAAGATACTGTCCAGAAGTTCTGCTCTGTCTAGGTATAAACTAGTTGAATTGGCTGGCATGCTAGCGTTATGCTCTCTCAGCAGACATGAGCCACCACTACCCTACATGTTAAGCTTCAGTGCACTGTGTCCAATACTCCAATATTCTGTGGATGTGTCTGCATTTTGGATACAGGACTATCCATGCTGACTTTTCCAGCATGAAAAGCGTATTAGACAGACAGCTTCTGGGAACCTCCCAGACACTGAGGTTGGACAGTACGAGCAGATTAGACAGCTGAATGCAAGCCCACCCTTTTTACAGACCGAAAACATACTACTTACTTGGGCTACTAAGTCATTCTGTTCCTTCTGGAACATTCGATTAAGTGCCTCGCAGGCTACACCAACGATATCTGATCTCTTCTTCATTCCATTCATGAGAGGGCCAATGGTCTCTAGTGATGCCATCGCTCGAACACAAAGCTAGGGACACACAGAAACATCCAGAGGACTTTATTTTACACTAAGCTTGACAAGCTATGGCAGATACAGTCAGACAAGGCTATGAATTTCTCAGTGCCTTTTATCTATCAATCCCATTAGCTAGAAGTCCCTGATCATCCAGTACACAGTATTTATAGTTAGAATAGGGACCCCTCTGATCCCTACTGAGCAGTGTAAATGGCTCCAGTTAGGCTTTTCTCTCCCCTTGAGCACCAGGTGGTTCTGTACCTCATTGTCAGACAGTATGTGCATAACACGAATGGCACTTTTCGGAATGGCATTGTTCTTGTGATTCATAGCTTGGATTATCTTGTGAAGATGGCCAAGCGGAGGAACTTGATCAGCTAGCTGAGGCTGGGCACTGAACAGGCACACAGTTGCTGTGGTAATGGTTTCTAAAGTTTCCCCCTGCAGAGAACCAAAAACCAACAGAGAAACGTGACTCAGTAAAGCCCAACACATAAACCAAACAACACCACCATATACAACAATTCTCCCTTGTTCTACATTACAGACTTTTTTCCCTAAAGCTTTTATCACTTTGAAATTGTTCAAACAGGTTTACAAGAGCAGCAGACATTCACTACTTCCATGAACACGTCTCTCAGACATTTCTAAGCACTATTTCCAGTACCTACAGAAGCCAGATCTGGCTCCAGCATCTTTGTGATAAAGCTGTCTGTTGCAAGATAGCTCCCCCCCTCCTGCAAGCCTAACCCAGAATCTGTCTAAACCCTCTTAAAAATTCAGTTTTCAGTATTATCATGAAGTCACTGACTTAAACATTGCTCCTGTTCAAGCTGTAACACATTAGTTCTACTGCATTAAACTAACAGGTGGCAGCCTCGTATAGGCCACATAATTTACACCACAGTGGGAAGTTAGTGTTGCAGGAGGACATTAGGAACATTTTTAGGCAGTGTAGAACAAGTGCCATTTTCTCATACCAGTCAGTCATGAAATAAAGAGACGCTCCATTTGTTAAGCCTCACCGCTACCACAAAATAAGCTCCTAAGACTTACTGAAGCGATTTCTGTGGCTTCAGGGACTTTATAAGCTCTACTCATGTTCAAAAACTGCCTGAACACATCCACATACCTTTACAGACTCAAAAAGCAGACCAAAACCATCATTCATGTTGTGAAGAAAGTGTGAGAATCAAAGGTAATTAGCATTGGAAAACCGTTTAGGCTGGAAAGGACCTTTAAGATCACATCCAACCACTACAATTAACACTGCCAAGTCAATCTAAAACCATCTCCCTAAGCACCACATCTACAGCTTTTTTCAGTACCTCCAGGGTTGGCAACTCAACCACTCCCCAAGGCTTGACAACCCTTTCAGTGAAGACAGCTGTCCTCGTCTCCACTCTAAATCATATGCTAAAAGAACAGTAGCTTAAGGCTGCTAAATAAAATTCAAAAATAATCAGAAAAATCATCTTACATGGGGGTTATTTTTCTCCAGTAGTTCAGTAAACTTTTCCAACAGTGCAATGAGGAATTCTCTTGGTTTCCGTAAAACCCAGGCCGGCTGGGCAATAAAAATCCTCAGGAAGACTCCCCCCACTGAAAGTTCACCTTCAGCCTCACCATACACCACAGCAAAGTCTTCAGGCAGCTGTTGGATTGCAAAGTAGGAGGAGTTACTGGGAAAGGTATTTGAGAGCACTGCAATTGTTTCTTTAACCTCATGACTTTAAGTGGTAAGGGCCACTGAACTACTCTGTTCTCTGTAACTGAGCTGTGCAAGGCCAATAAACACTTCACCCCGAAGAAACAGGAGGCAATAAACAAAAGTAGGAAGAATAGCGCAGGCAGCACTCCTGCAGTTGACTTTTCTTTCAAGGACAACAAGTAACAGTCTATAGCTAGTGGTAAACACAAATTCAAAAGTAGTACCAGCAAGGCTGATAAAAAAGCCCTTTCTTGCACACATCAGGGGAAGATTTCTCCCCATCAACCCAGGAACTTTTCCAAGTCTCCATCAGGATGGCAGTAGCCAACCTGCCTGTGTTTAGGATCCAAACTAGAGCACCCTTGGGGAGTCCTGTCTGACCTTTCATGGACACTGGGAAAGGCTACAGACTGAAACATTTCACTGACTAACCTCCCAATGATGGAACGCCTCAGGACAATATGGCTTGAGGCTCAGGGGCTCGCTAACATTCCTGAACATTTGCCAAGTTTGCTAACAGCCATGGAATAAGCAACAGGACCTTTTCCAGCAAATTGGTATTCTCCTTTGTGCTGACTTTTGGTAAGTTTCAGACTGACCTGAGCAGTCAGAAAATTCAGAGTATTACTGGCAAAACCCCTTGCCAGTAAAGCGTGATTTCAAAATACAAGTGACGAAAGCATCAATTGAACACTAAAATAGTTCTGGTAGCAGAGCAGCGAGTTCCTGTTGGTGCTTTAAGAGGACAGCCTGACAGGGAGTAACATACATGCATATATTGTCAGCTGGCTTACAGTCTCCCTAGGCACACCCAAAGCAGAAGCAGTATACTTTTACCTTCCAGTTAGTGTCAGGGTTGTCCCTCTGAAGTTTAAAGTGCCTTTAAAAAGAAAGTAAGTTTTAACAAGCAGTAAAAGCAGCAGTCATCTTCCCTACTTGACACCTCAGTCTCCCTCCATCATCATGAAGTGGTTCCAGTTTCTGAACCCCATTTTTTCCTCATTGTAACCCCTTCCCAATTCTTACAGCAGCAAGCAAATACCTGGACTGTGCACAAACTGCACTTGCATTGGAGTGACAAGTACAATGTACATAGGGTGGACAAGTTGCTTTTGAAGCCTGGCTTACAAGGATTCTGCTTTTTAGAGGCAGAGCTCTGCTTGGCAGCTCTTCTGTAGCAACTCTGGTTTACTGCTGCTAAAAGCCTCTCAGGTATGGAAATGCTGAGTCAGCACGTTTCCACTTACTCAAGCATCATTTCCCGAACTGTTGTTGATACTCTCTCCCTGGAGTTGTCATTCCAAATTAACTCAGGATTTTCATGAGTTCCCTCAAAGATATGAACAGCAGCTTCAGGGTTGTCCCTCATGGCATCCATGAAGACTCCAGGTAAAAATTTCATTAGAGTAATTCTAACCTAGAAAGGATGAACAGGATTGGCATTTAGTGTATCAGACTGCAAGCTAACAGCCAGGAAAGGAGAGAACTCTAGGAAGTCCAATTATTAGTAGGGCTATACTGCCAACTGCTAGAACACATCACCACAAAATAAAACAGTGCCATCATTTTAAATAGCAATAGCCAATGACAGCTCTGAAATCTAGGTATTAGTTAACGTTGTTACAAATGGAAGCCAAAGTGCTTAGAGCAGTTGCAATAAATATAACTGCTTCTACAACTCTGCTCAGAGTCTCAACCATTGTGAACAAAGCCAGATTGCTCTTCAAATTAACATTTCAGTCACAGAGAAGGTTTGATTCTTTTTGTTTTATCTTTAGAGAGGCTGACAACATCAAAATAAAGAGTTTCAACAATAGCTGTTAAGATTCTTACCTTTGGGCCCACCAGCTTATCTGCAGTCATTTTGGCAAAGAGTTCTGCTGTCTGGGCTCGGACTTGTGGATGAGTTGAGTTGCAAAACATATCTAATAAGTAGATTAAAGCACCTGTACAAAGGGATAGGAAGAGAGTCACATTCTTTTTCTGGTCACAAGTAGCACGAATTCCCCAATTTCACACTGATTGCTCTAAAGCAACGAGTAAGATTTGGCCACTGTATTCACTTGAAGTGCAGTGCTGCAGAAACATCTGCTTTCACTGCAGTACTGTACCTTTTGCCATGGCTTCTTTAATTATTTTTGTGCTCGATGTCAAAGCATACAAAGTCTCAAGGACGAGTTGCCGGCCTGTCAAAATAGAGAGCATTAAGAACTTTGTGCTGTACAGACTATGAACTAATCAAAGATGAACTAAACTGATCATGACAGAAAGCTGTATCAAAACTGCAACAAAGCTTGAGAAGAGCTAGTTCAAAGGTACACACACAATTGCAAGCTTAGGAATTTCTGGCTAAATACAGTTATCTAAGGAATGTCAAATCAATCACACATCTTACGGCTTCATAGCTTCCCATTACCCCAAAGCCCATGAAATACCATGCAATTCAAAAACTCCTCAAACATCTGCACTTCAAATATTTCAGCTCTCACAGATGACAGTATTTTTTAAGTCATCCTCACTGAAACACTATTTTAACCTAAAACTCTGCAGTAAGCTCAGCCAGCTGCATTGTAATTAAAATAAACCTCTGCCTTGCCAAGACCATGAATTATATAGTACGTACTTGAAGGTAAGGAATGCAGGAGAGCCAGTAAGTTAGCAAGAACCACTGCCTCAGCAATGTTGTTCACACATTCTTGGTTACTTGTTACTATGTTCACTACCTGTAAAAGATCAGAAACAATGCTGATTATATTCCAGCTGTTCAGACATCATGAAGAAGTTGCAGAGTATGACGAAGCCAGTCACCTCACTGGTCAATATAGCTAATGTTTACCATGTTTATTCCTGCCACAGCATCTTGTCAGCTCAAGAAAGAAGGGAGGTAAGATACTTTTTAGGTGCTACTCCAACAGTTACACAATCAGGTTTGGTTATGCTGATTATACAGAGCATTGAGTGGGGTATGGGGTGTGTATGTTGGTTTTTGGGTTTTGGTTGGGTTTTTTTACCTCCAGAGCCAACTGCTGCACCTGGCCAGCTCCATGAACACGCAGAAGGGAGAATATCAATTTAAAGTGACCTATGCATTCGCACTCAGAACCTGCAAGACACCAAAGAAGTTATTCTGTTTGTGTTGGATAAAGCACTCACCGAAGGCCATCCCAAGTCTACACTTCACTAGAGAGGTATTAAAGACTACCTGTCTGTACATAGCCTGCCACTGTAGTTACAACAGCTCCTATTGGACAGCACCTGCTGCAGAACTAGAAAGTCTCAGGTCAATAATACTTCAATAGGAGAGGCTACTTCCCCCCTCCAAGGCAAGGAACTGAGCTAGTTCCTGGACTACCCAGTTACCTGCATTCTTACAAAACAACTAAGCAAGTTCAGTTATTTTTTTTAATCATTAATCATCAGTATTTCTTGTCTTCAAATACACTTGGCCTTTCCAATTCTCCCAGCTCAGAGTAGGGCCTGGGGCGTTAACAGCTGCCTTCAGGGTGTGAATCCAGAGAACTCAGTCTGAGACATCCTAACCAGCAATTACCAGAAGCTGCCATAGTAACACGAGTTGCTTTTAGAAACAACATGTAATACAGTAGGAAAATTGTGTCTCAGGCTCTTCCAGTCTGCCAATAGATTTTTGCTGGTTTTAGCTTTTTTCCCCTCATGCTTTAGTAAAGGCCTTGACATATCCTTAAGTGTTTACTAGTATGTAGTACTCTGCTAAAGGAGGTTTTTGATGCAAGGAAGTTTAGAAATCAATTAAAGAGTCTTCAAAGGATTACAGAAGTTTTCATCCAAGAGGTTTAAGCCCTCCTGGCAACAGCAGGCCAGAATTAGAGTTAGTGTTTCAGAGAAGAAACTAGACAACGCTTGGATTTCACACAAAACTTAAAAATCCACTGATGATATTTTCCAAGAAAACAAAACCCCCACACTTTTATGGCTTAACAACACTGAAGTCTCTTAGCCAGAAGAGCAAGCAAGCTGAGTTTGAAAGCCTACCTGGGTTGTGTTTTATCACATTTCTCAGAGCCTCCAGGGCCATTTCAACTCTCCGTAACCGATCTCCATGTTGATTGGACTCTACTTTCCCCGTCTGTGTTATTGCCATCAGCGTATGAAGATACTGTGCTTGAGAGCCTATGTAATCCAAGAGGCTTGCAGCAAATGCTTTAGGAAGCTTTGAATTAGAAAGGAGAGCATTTTTAGCTGTGTGATACAACAGTATCTGCACTAGAAGCAAGTGTATCCAGCTCTAACTTTTCATATCTTTTCCTTCCAGACAGGAAACACTTTCCTATTACGATGACTATAACATCTGGAGCACATTAACCCTGTTTCTATCTAAACATACCCTTAGAATGCTGCTACTATTTCAACAGCACTCTTAAGGTGTTTGTTTGTCCATACATATAGATGGACAGCAAAGCCACTAGGCAGAATCACTACCTCCTGGAATTACTGAATCAACCAGAGTGCCCACAGTGCAAGCCTGTAGAGAAAAAGCTTTAAGACATCCAAAGCACCACGTGTCACAACAGGCTCATTGTTCTTTTAATTTGTTCTGTTCCAATAAAGAGATATCCCATAACATGCTGATCATGTTGAAGGAAGTTTCCATAAGATACTGTATTTTCTCCATTCTGTTTACACTGAGAGGTAAAGAGAAGAAGTAACATTCCAAACACAAGTTCCTGCAGGAAGGGTTTAGCTACATCTCACCTCTAGTTGGAAGGTAGGGACCTCATTGTAGACTCTAACAAAAATCTCCCCCACAATAAGTTCTTTTGCATGATCACTGAAGACAAAGTCAGATCCAAAGCTCTTGTCACAATCTCCCTTTAAGCAGAGATAAGCAGCACAAGCTCAGACAGAAAATAATCTTGTAGACAATGTAAAGTTGTAACTCAATACTGAAACAGACAATACTCATACAGAACGAAACAGAAGCTTGGAGCAAAACATTACAGGAAATAAACAAGCAAACTCAGGATTTTTGTTTCGTTTTTAAGAAAAAAGAGTGGCTTAAGAATTGACAATGGATACTTGTCTTAACCATGCTGCATTACAAGAGGATATGTCAAAACATGAGAGTTTAAAATACCCCCCCCTTTTTTTTTTTAAACAGTAAATAGTATCTTACTCTCTTAATCATGCTTTCCTGTTGAGATTCCAAAAACTCAAGTAATTCAGCTCTTGTCCCATTGTTCCAGATCAAGTAGGGGTTCTCTGTGTTACTGTTAAGCATCTTCAGAGTCTAAGAAATAAGGAATTTACGTGATAACATGTTTACAACTGTTTGAGATCATTATGCACAGTAATCAGCATGTTTCACAAGCATAGTTAACCCAGCCTCATCAACACTTTCATAGATCAATTTCGTAAGTGAACTTAAAGTGTCAAGTTTCCCACATGCTAAAAACCCTGTAGGCTTATTTGGTACAGCACAATTTGTATTTTCTTGTTTCTTTACTCTGCTTTGAGCCACACTTACTTCAGATTCTCCTTTTACTTTCTGCTCAGGAGCAGCTGCTATCTGCAGTATCTCTTTGTAGATGACTTCCTTGACACCATTTTTATAAAGAAGCTTAACGTTTGCTCTCCGTTGTCATTATACCCTTAAGCCTTGAACAATTATCTCAACTTCTTTACTCCCATATTTGTTTTGCAAATATTATCCTATACAGCACTGCTCCTGTCCATAGCGTTCTAAGGCTGAAACACTTTCTTTTCCTTGCAGTTATTCCAACTGCAAAGAAAAAATTGTGCTGTTGGCTATATCAGGTTGGTCTAAGACACTTCAGTGCTTCAGTGACCCAGTGCTTGATGGAAGAGAGTTTTGGCCAACAGATGTTTACCTCAGTAGCACTGACCACAGCGAGTTTCCTTGCAATATAGGGTGTCAACATTCCAGACAAGCTTTTCCTGATCATTGGGTTTTCAGGTGTAGCTTGCTCTTCAGAGAGATACCCTCCAAGGCGACTCAAGGCCAGGAGACTGAGCTTGGCAAGGCTATTCGCTACCTCCTGAAAAATACAAAGATAGTTATAGAAAAAAAAGCTGGAGTTTACTGAACCAGTATCAGAACATACAGAATGTTGTCAAATGCTTCTGCACCAGAATAAACAGAACTGGTATTCTCTAACTGCATCACTCATTATGCACTGACATCTAATAACACACTAAGTGCTGCAGAACAGCGCAGCACAATCTCTGTTGCAAGCAGTTACACATAAGCACTGTCAGGCAGGAGAAACTGGGGCACCAAGATGAGCTGAAAACTACAGAGGCCTTTTAGTGTAATAGTTTCTGACCAGACAACAGTTCCTGCTAGCAAAGTCAACTATCAGCATAAGCCTTTTATGACAGTGATACAAGAGTTAATGGCTACACTTGTAACAGGTTTATGCTTGATAGACTGTTAAAAGCTCAGCTCACCCAGTACCTGAGGAAGAAATGCCATTATTAGAGGGTCACCATTTTAGGAAATGGAAGTATGAAGCCACTTACATGGCTGAGGGGCAAAGGGGCAATGCAATCCTAAACTAGACATTTCAGATAAGTTCACAGTATCACTAGACAGCCCCTTTAGTTGAGCCTCAAGAGAAAAGACTTTCTGATAGCACAGATTTCTATCTACAATGAAGAGTAAACCAGTGAATCTCTTGCATTAAGTCCATTAGAAGCTACAGGTTTTTGCTGCTTTAACATTTGTGTTCAAAACATGAGCTGCTCTTTCAAAAAGAAGAAAAACAAAACCCAAACAGTATTTACAGTACTGCACAAAAAAATCACCTTCCAAAACTGCTCTGTGAACATTACTATTCATGTATTTCAGCGATTTTAACAAGCATTCAGATGCACTTGTTTGGTTAAAAAAGAGATGGCAAGCAACTGCCATTGGAGATGCAGGAAAGCCTGCATCTTGTTAGCGTTACCTGGTGGTTGGAATCTTCACTCTTCTGAATACCGCTCTCCTCTAGCGTGTAGTCGTAGTTGAAGAGGTAACCCAGTAAGTACCAGAGAACTCCAGCCTGGAACAAGTGTGTCTGTAGCCAGTAATCTATGGCAAAGGAGCTAACACACTCTACTCCCAAAGCAGCTACTCGTGGTATATTCTGAGGGAGGAAGAGAGTTTGGCTTAGTACTTGTGACCAGAGCAAGCCAACTAGCTTCCTTACCAAACACTTACGGCCAAGCTTGCTAACTCTAGAATACTCCCTAAGCAGCACAGAAATGAAAATGGAAGTGGACAGAACAACATCTGCAGCTGAAGTTAACTGTCTACTAGCCAAAGATCATAGCTAATTAATCAGCAGCCTTCAAAGGAAGAATATTTGAATAGTTATTTCATTGTATTGATTACAAAGGAGCACTGATGAACAGATGGATAAATATTCAAGAAGGTGGCAGAGATTCCCAGGTGAGCTTTTTATGGCAATACATGCCTTCTGCAAGGACTAATGAACACACAAGCTTCTACATACTATAAGCTAGTTTTAGAGCCTTCTGTTTTCTAATTTTTCTATGGTCTTGTTTTCACATACCCCATAAGAAAAGTCCAGGACAAAATTCAGCACTACATAACATGAGCTAAGTTCTAAAGAACTTAAAGGCAACAAAACTTCTTGAACTCTCTTCCCAGAGTTTATGCTGATTCAGGAGTCCACCTGCTTATGTAAGATCTAGCTCTACTGTACTTAATCAGCAGATAAGAGTACTAAACTAATCAGCTAGACATGTCAATTAAAAAGCAGAACTAGTCAAATCTTTATAGTGATTGCATTTTAAGTCAACTAAATAGATTCAAACACAAGTGTTTGGAACAAGGCACTAGAGTTCTTATACCATAATAATTAGCTGGGATGTTACAGAAGTGTTAGATTCTTCTCTGAAATTATCTTGTCTCCCTTAAAAGCAGAACGTTCCCAAAAACATTTACCAGTTAAATACTCATTTAGGCAAAGGAAAGCAGCTCTTACCTTCCCATAGTATAGTAGTCTACAGAGGTCCTTAATGATGTTAGGCATTTCTGTAATCTTCTCTCTGCATTCCTCAAACTGAGCTGCTACGCTGTAACACTTACTAATATATCCACATACCTACAAAAAGCAGTATTTTATAGCTTCCAAGTGAAGGGGAAATGCATGTTTACAATCCTGTTTTTAACATATGTAATACTACATCACTGTTTGATGTGCAAAGCTGTGTATGTATTATACTGTAATATATATTGTCTTCTGAGAAGTTGACACAATCAGTTAAAGTTGCTGTAAACTTACCTGTACAGACATATCATCTGGTTTACTAGAACGAGTCAAGACTGCTACACAACGATTAAATGCTTCTTGCAATACCTGTGAGATCAGACAATGCATCAGTTCAGTCACAACAGGAACAGATAAAGGCTGGCAGAAGTAAAATGTTAACTGCTAAGCCCATTTTTTTAATGGCTGAAAGGAAACATTTGACAAAAGCTGCTACTTGCTCAAATGGTTATTAAGGACAAAATTCCTTTAAAGTTTATGGGCTTTTTGGTACTTAAGAGTTGGTATTTTCACATGAACCAACACATCAGGAAGTTTACAGACCACACTGAGTTGGGCAGGAGCACTGATGTACTTTGACATGTACATTGATGTACTGATGACAGAATAGTCGAGAGAGGGTCCTGGACTGGCTGGCTGGCTGGGCCAAGGCCAATTGAATGAGGTTTAACAAGGCCAAGCACCAGATTCTTCACTTGGATCACAACACCCCCATGCAATGATACAGGCTTGTGCAACAGCTAGAAAGCCACCCAGTGAAAGGGACCCAGGGGGGTTGCTCGACAGCTGAGTATATGCCAGCAGTGTGCCCAGGTAGCCAAGGTAAACAGCCACCTGGCTTGTATCAGAAAGAGTGTGACCAGCAGGACTAGGAAAGGGATCACAGTGCCCTGTACTTGGCACTGGTGAGGCCTCAAATACTTTCTTCAGTTTTGGGTCCCTCACCACAAGACAGACACGTAGGTGCTGGAGTGTATTGAAAGAGCAGCAAAGCAGCTGATAAAGGATCTAGAGCCCAAGTCTTGTAAGGAGCAGCTGAGGACCAGAACAGGGGCTGTTCAGCCTGGAGAAAAGGAGGCTGAGACCTCCTTGCTCTCTACAGCTACTTGAAAGGAGTTTGTAGCCAGGTGGATGTTGGTCTCTTCTCTCAAGTAAGAAATGACAGGACAAGAGGAAGTGTTCTCAAGTTATGTAAGGGGAAGTTTAGATTGGATATTGGACATTAGGAACAATTAGGGTTGTTGGAAGATGCTGTAGATGTGGTGCTTCAGGACATGGTTTAGCAACAGACTTGGTAGTGTTAGGTGAATGGCTGGACACAATCTGAAAGGTCTCTTACAACCTAAATGATTGTATGATTTTAGTATGTGCAACGAAAAGCCCGTCTGGTGCACTGACTTGTCCATATTTATCTATTCTTTCACATGCAGAATGCAGCAGCTCTCAATAACAGAGAAACATCTTTTATAGTTTTTCTAGTCACAGTTCAACAGACAAGCCTATACCCAAAACCCAGTACCCTCTGCAAGAGACTTCTTTTACCACATCCAGAAAAGACAGCAAGAACAGACAAGCATCTCAAGACCAAAAGTGATTTTCAAGTGCATATGCTGTCCTGTGCACTGAGGATTCAGGATTTCCAGCTGTGGAAGGGTGAGACCAAAAAAGCAGTTTCAGTAAGTTTCTTCCCACTTACCTCAATTCCATTTTCTCTTCTCAGTTCCTCTGCATTTAATGCTGAACAATTGACAGTATGAAAAGCAAGTTCTGTAGCAGCAGGCAACAGAGGAGATTCTTTGGAAAACAAAAGGTCATCTGATGTTTCGATGGTAATAGTCTTTATCAGCATAGGATAGCCTGCATACTTGTAAGGTTTCAACTCTGAAAGAGAAACAAGTCAAAGGTTACATACATGCAGAGTAAGCACTTTAATCACTTCATAATTTAATCAGTGGAACATGAGAGATATATAAGAACTAGGAGTCAAAAGAAGCAAAAACCTGGGAAAATTGGAACAAGATGAAGCCGTCCACAAAAATCCAGCTCCTTGTTGCCTAAGACTCATGCTAGAAGCTGACAGAGCTTCATGAAAAGCAACTCATTCCAGATGAAGAGAGACTTATCCCCAGCTCAGCAAGCCCCCAAGCTCAGAGCCTTCCAAAGGATGCTTGTCTGTCTCCAGAGACAGGGGAGTATAGCTTCGTCTTAGGCCAGGATTGTCTAACAATAAAACTGCAAGGACCTTTTCTAGTTTGACACTGCAGTCATATCTTTTAAATCTATTTTTCATTCCTTTAGGGTTCAGAAACAATAAACAATTTCAACTTGCAGTATGGAGCCAATTGAGCTGATCTATGTAAGTCTACACTAATATAGTAGTCACTGTCTCCATGCAACAGACAGAGCTATGACTGCATGAGAGGTTTTAGTTTACCATTATAATCAGATAATAGCAAAACCCTTCTGGCTCTGAAAGACATGGACATGCCAACAGCTGCCAGCCAGGGACTCTAGCTGGAGCCAAGGGTTAGGGCACTTTATCTCTTTCCAAGTTGGGGTGTGAAAGAGGTTAAGTTGCAGCACACCTGGAGGACTAGTCACAATTTCTGTAAGACTGCCTCATTTTTAATAGCCCCTAGTGGAAGCTCATTTATACCCATATTCTGCTGCCTGGGTAAATGAGTACAAGTGAGAAAGTTTCTGCATAGACAGAAACCGAAGCTTAAGTTACACCTGGAGGAAGACTTAAACCCATTTGCGCTGTAGCAGAGAATTTCAAAGAGCCATTCATGCTTTGTTTGAATTAAAAACTGCAGATGAAATTACTTAATGGGAAAAAAAGAGTCCTATTTGGAAGCCCTTTACCAGCTACAAAATGCTGTGGCAAGCCAGAATCTAGATCAACAGAACAGAGTCAAAACCACAGGAGATTAGAACTGGCCACAGTGGCCACGACAGAAATAAACACAAGACATTATGCTGACACAGCATGCTTACCTTCCTTATGCCTGTTGAAGAGGATGCTTTGAGTTTTCAAGATCAAAATGATGTTTTCTGGATCTGGCCCATCTATCACCTTAGCAGACTTTGTGCATAGAAACTCATATGCTTTATTAACTTTTTCAAACATATCCTGCAAATAAAGAGACATAGTCTGAAGAGCTGCTAAGAACCCCTTACTACATGTCTGCAGCATGAGTTTAGATGCAAGTGAAATAAAACATTCCAGGTTATTACCCACACTAGTTTTGTTGCCTTATCACACTTCAGGAGGTAAAACTGATCTGTGATCTAGGGTTATGCCAGGTATTTTCTGAACTCCACCATAGGCAAGAAACTGAAACTAAAACAATTCCTCTGACAGAAGTAGTTTAAAATACAGTTCAATTGAAAGAACAGGGAGAGGACGCAATTTGTCTTGAAAGGGAGCAACTGATTTATGTAGGTCCTGCATAACTCCTGAAACCAGATGCTTTCTGAGATGTGGATCTGATCTGGTTACATTCATTTACTGTAGAAATCCTAATGTTCCTTGACTAACAACAGGTACTCATCTGTAGTATTAATCTAATCGAGGACTTATCTAGGGCATAGCCCTTAAGTTTTCTTTAACTGGACATTTGAGAATTCTCAATACACAACAGCATCATTTGTCCCCACTAACACCACAACTTGCACCATACATACCCTGCCTTCTGGATTCTTATCTGGGTGATATTTTTGTGCCAGCCTGAAATAAGCTTTCCTGATCTTGCTTTCATCATGCCTAGAAGAAAAACAAGTCCTATTACATTGAGTAACACAAAAACAACACAACAGAAAAACAAGCCTGGATTCTGACAGACACTACGAATAGCAACTACAATGAAGTGAATACTGCAAAGCTCTCATGTTTCAGTTTGAAAATCCTGTTTCATCAGCTGACACTGAATAGGGGCAATCATGTGGACACAATCAAAATAAACCTATTTCAGTACCTCTTCTACTAAGTATACCAAGCAGAAGGTGCTCAAAGTCCTTCAATCTTCTAAATATGCTAGAAGCGGTAAAAATGAGTAGCTCATTATTTGTATTAAGTGCACTGATCTTGCAGGAGAACTACAAAATGCTGTCAGTTCTTTTCTAGAGGCTTAAAGTCACAAACAGAGACAAGATATGACAAAAAAATCCTAAGGATGTTATCACCAAGCCAAAGGACAACATTTGGCACGGGAAAAACAGTTGATTAGGGAACCTGGGTTTAACTTTGAACGTATTCAACTTCTGCAATATTCTTTGCTTACTACAGTTGAGTCTGATGCTTGTCCTGTAGGACAGCCTACTGAATGCTTTTAAGGACAGATCAGAGCACTTTTTCCTCCTGTTTCAGTTTATCTCACCACTTCATTATTTTCTCAAACGCTACAGCTGGATTTTCAAGCTTTGTTTCATTTTGAGAAAGCAGTCTTCAACTGTGAAAGAAGCAGGTGCTAGATATAACTGAACTGGTATCACTAATTGGTTGCAAGCACTGAGAAAAGCTACTTCGGTTTGTTCTGTGGATGGAGTTTAACTAAGTGTACTTATACAGCTTTAAATACCAAAAATGACTTACTGGCCTTGTCCTTTTGGAAGATTAAGGACTTCATAAGCATCATCTATTGACATTGTAGGTGGCTTCTTCTCTACCTCCTTCTTCCAAGCTTCTAGTGTATCTTTCAGCAGTTTAACCTAAATAATTACAATTTATTAGTGTTTCATCTATGCCGACATCAGTACATGTAATCTTTATTTTAAAAGTACTGCTTTATTAATCCTTACCACCCACCACTGAAGTTCAAAGATATAATCCTTTTGCCATTAGCAATTATGGTCCCTCCTCCACTCAGGAAGCTATTAAGACTTGGCTTCACTGCAGTGCTCTACTTTATACAAGGTAAGAGCACCTTAAGATTAAGATGTTCAAGTGTCACATTAGAGGAGGGAGAATCATGTGAATTATAAAATACATGTGAATTATAACTTAATACTACACAAGATTGCAAAGTTGCATGAATAAGGCCGAGGCAGATGCCAACCATGGATGTGTACCAAAGAGATCTCAACAATTCAATTAATATACTGATACCAAGTTGGCTCAGCTTCTTGTCCAGCATGAAGAGTAAGAACCCAGAAGTGATGATTCTTTCCACTGCCTGAAGCTCACTGAATGACTAAGCTGAGGTTTCTTGGATGCTTTGTCTTATTTTTAAGCGGTCACCACAAGGAGCATATACTTCATGTGCAGTTGCTATATGGCATAAAGACTATTCAAGGTAAAGCATTTAACATATTTCCTTTTAAACTGAGAGTCAGGATCAATCACTTACTTTCAATAAACCTACTATCTGATTTCCTTCATTTGTTACAAAATCCCACTTTTAGGAAACAATGATCAGGAGCTAAATGAATCCTAAAAAACTTCTTACTTACTGGATCTTTAATTGGCCAGTCTGGAAATCTGAGCGTATCACAGAGATGCTTGAGGTAATAAATATTACAGAACAGCTCATTTTCCAGTTGTGGATAGTTGATAACTGGGATAGGACAGTATTGGTAGAGTGCTCTTGTATTGCTTTGAAGACGAGGGGTGAAGTCAGCAAGATGAGCAGCGATCTTCTCTATCATAAGACGCCTAAAAAAGTTACAAAGGTCGGTTTAACACTTGCCAAGCAGTCCTCAATCCTCAGTGACTGTACAAGAGTGGTCAGTGATTTCTTCTGAAAAGATTTTCCTTAATAGTGTTCCATGTTTCAAAAGGGATTCATAATAGGATTCAGTCCTATTGTTATAAAGCTATTTCCATGCCATAAAAAGTTGATTAAAAACAACATAAAGTGACATTCAGCCCTTCAACACCTCTTTACTTTTTGGGAAAGTATAAAAATGTAATGTTATAGGTGTATTTCCTTGACAGGTTCTGGTAATAAGCCAGTAATAAAGCAGTCCACATAAATAGTGGAGTCCCCACTCATGGAAGGAACTTAATCAGAGGCAAGATATAAAGCATGTTGTCAATATTCAGGAGACTATTCCCTTTCCCTCTGCCAATTCCACTCCATCCTGCCCCAGTTCCATCTGACAGAAGCAGAGGACAATGCAGGACATCGCCCTTGCAGAATGCAAGCGGGGGGAAGTAACAGAACCAATGGAATTCAGGTATTTTCAGCTTTCTTTAGAAGTGCAAAAGACAAAGACCTCTTCAGCATGAGATGTAGCTCAGATTTATTTGTTCCTCTGACAGAAAACAGTTACCTCATTTCATTGCTCCAAATTGCTTCTGGAGTGTCAAATTCTCCAAGGAATATCTCAGAAAATTTTTCTGGTTCATAGTTTTCTAAGTAACACACCATTGCTTCAGGAAGAATATGTCCAAGTATACTTCTCTGAACTAGATCTTGACCTTTTGTCTACAAAAGAGATCACACGGTCATCTCACAGGTCATCAGAATTCAGTCTTGCTAATCAACTTGATATTGGGAAACCCTCCCCCTTTTCCTTTACAGTCTGAAATTCTAACCCTTGAGAATTCCCAAAGAGATCAAGTGTCAAGTATTGTTAAAACAAATACAGATGGGCTGTAAAACTATTTGGAAAGAGAGGCAGTTACTTTTGCAGTTTACTTACTTCCTCAGACTTGAAGGCTTGTTTCATATGTGTGTATTTCAAAAACCTATAAAGGAAACAGCAGTTATTTTCTATTTAACTGACACTTAAGGGACCCTTGAAAGATAAGCAAACCAAGTGGCAAATCTCATATGTTTACTTTGAGACAATTAAATGAATCTCTGCACAAAGTCCATAAAACCTTTGGAAAACACACCAATTTATGCATTTCCATATTATAAATGTTGTGTTACGTTCATAATTTCAGTGTCAAAGTCTTGTTCCTGAGAACTTTTCTCCACACAAAAAAAGAAGCTGAGAGACAGGGACAATCCTTCTGTACAAACCTCTCCCTGCTTTGTTAGATCATCGTTGCAGGGATGAAACGAAATGATCTTACACTAACTGCTGACAGTCCTGTTACACTAGAATCACTATGTAAACACACAATGAATTCCCAAAGCATTTTGCTATGGAAGAGACTTCACTAGAACTGTACAACCACTTTTATTTTTTTTATTATTTATCAGCTTTGAGGAAGAGCAGTGGCATGAGCTCTAATAGCCACCTGCATGTGCAGTGCAGCTGCATCAGGCAGTCCTGACTGATTTAGGTTTAGGCTTCAATACTAACCAGGCTATTAGATCTCCCACCACTTTCAATAGCTGCTTACTATCAGAAGCTACATTAGCATCTCAGCAGCCTGGATTACCACTCTAATGCTTTTAACAATTTGTTGTTCCACAGTCAGCCATGCCTACTTGCAGTTACAAGCATATGACCAGACATGCTCTTGCTCTCCCTAGCAGGGTCACAAGAAATTCACTTGAGTGACTGACTAGACCACATGCAGGTGATTCTTCTGGAGGGTGTTCACTGCAATCTCCTGTTGGTTCTAGCAAACCGTGCTACCTGAGGCATTTAGAGCAGCTGTCCTTCTGAACATGGCAGGTCAAGAAGTATTATTCTCTAGTCTTTTTCCTCACCTTGCAATAGGGAGTACATTGGAACCCGTGTACATCATGATAAAGAAGAATACTCCACTCAGGTAAAAACGAGGTAACTGAGGGTTATCTTGCATGACATGAAACAGCAGTATAGCGACTTTTTCCACAAGGATAGGATCAAAAGTCAGTAACAGCTGAAATCAAAGAACACAAGTATTTACTAGCTGCGTGAGTAGAGCAAGTTATTGAAGTTTTAACCAATTCATTGGCATTGGTACAAGCCAGCAAACACATAAGAATTTCAGTTAAAGAATACCTTAGCCCCAAAACAAGAAGTCTGAATCACAGAATGTTTAAAGTTGGAAGGGACCTCTGGAGGTCATCTTGTCCAAGCCCCCACTCAGAAACAGGGTCACCTAGAACTAGTCATCAAGACCCATATACAGATGTGTTTTCAGTATCTCCAAGGATGGAAATATTTATTAATGAGATATTGGAAGAAACCACATGAAATCTGTGACAACACCCAGTGAAATAAACAACTGCTTGTCCAGAAGTCCACAGGACGTCACAGACATCATTTGATGTATTTATCCCACTTAAAGTATCCTCAAAGGGGAAGATGGTAAGTCACTAAGTCAGACTTGTCTTATTTTGATACATTTTTAAAAAAGAATTGATTACCTGAGTGATATGAGGAAGGCAAGTACTGTCTGACAACAGCCTTTTCACTCTAGGCAGAGGTCTTATAATAGCATTGTCTTGATCCCTAAAAAAAGGCAAGTGGCACAGCAGTAAGCACACATATGCCTTTTCTCTTTCAAGGCTGAACAAATTCATTAAGCCGTGAGCACTGGGATCACAGTCGGTACTGTTATTTTCTTTGTTAACTTCAATTTTGCTGTTTAGTATGCTTCAATGTCAGAAACAAAGCCATTTGGATGCAGAAGTTAAACAAGAGCCTGCCTGCAAGATTAAGACTACACTGCAATGCATTAGAAATGTACATAGCTTCTGCATTCATTCTCGCAGTCCCTTTCACAATGTTAGTATTGTCTTATTTACAAATCCCTTATTTGCCCATAGAATTAATCACTGCTACATAAAAGGCCTTTTAATACAGTTCATTAATGTACTGCTAGGTTTCTAAGTAAAGCTTTAAGATATAAGATGTGATTGTATGCATCTGCCAAGGGAAGTTTATCATTTCAGCTAAAAATTAGTGTTTACCTGCTGGGAAAATATCCACACATTGTGATGAGCATGTTGAGTACAAGTGTGGCAAGGTCAGTCTCATTCAACACAGCCTGGCCGCTGGCAAGCAAGCACCACTTCAGCTGAGGGATGACCTGTAATGGTCGCCAGCCATCCATACCTTGAGCCCAGCAACGTGTTTTTGAAGTCAGCTTTCCACTGTCCCATAGCTCCTGCATCTATTGCAAGATTAGAGATTAATTTAGTTGATTCTGCATTCAAAGCTCGCTTTGCTCCTAAACATTCATAGTCAAGCTCTCAACTGCCATATGGCAGCCTACTGCAGCTGCATGAAATTCCAACATGCTTAAAACTCTGTCATGTAACACAAAGTAAAAACTGACAGATTAATTGAGCATAATTAGGGCATAGAGAGGGGTAGGCAGCCTTACAAAAAAGGCTATGGTTCTTGGCACAGCATCAAGTCTTAGCTAGCTTTAATCCTTAAAGAGTTACTTTGAGAATATAGTTTAGCATTGCTTACAGTTTTCCCTCTCAAAGGTTAAACACACCCAGTCACCAGGATGGAAATAACTTGTCAAGCTGACAGGTACCTCTTGAAAGCTGTAAGGACCACTCCTTTCTTTGTCAGCATTGCCAAAGTACCATTCTTTCTCGCTCTCCCTCTTCATATCAGGTGCCGCCTCAATCACATTGCTCTAGAAGTTGATGTTTATATGATTAGCTTTAGCTTCAGTGCAATTATCACATTTCTACAGGAAATTTGAGAAGCACATTGATTTTTTTAAGAATTGTCCTTTTAGCAATACAATGTATGAGTAGTAAGAAACAAAGGAGACATACCTGCAGAGGCACTGTAGCTCTACTTGTGTGAAGGTGCGCCAGCGTAAGCAGATCTACAAGGATTCTAATGCCATTTGAATCCATAAGGTCCTTCACATTTTTCTGTTAATGGATGAACTGAGTTATAACAAACCTTATCTAGAAAATGCTTGTGGTAAGTACTGAACAGTTTTATTCAAATAAGTGGTGACCATGAGAAAAGTCAAACCATTGTCTCAAGTGACTGGAATGGTACAATTATCGTAATAGCTACACATTTACTGGTAAGAAAGCAACTACCACATCCCAGAAAACTGCATCAAACATTGTTTTAAGACTTCCTTAAGACTTGAACTTTTGCTCAAGTTAACCCTGAAAGCCCAATTCAGACCAACAGCTGGAAGACCAATAAACTAGTGTTACACATGCACAGCCACCTTACCTTATTAAGTATCAGCTTGTTGAGAAACAGTATCAGCCTGTCCCGCTCAAGCCTGTCAGTGCACTATGGTAGGGGAAGAGAACAAATTAGTATCTGATGGCACATATTAGAAATTACCTTTAAAAATCAATCCAGTTGCACCTGCAGAAACCCATTTACTTTTTTCACACCCAGGACAAAACATTTGGATCCATGCAGGGTAATGAACATTGCTTTCTGCCACTGAAGAGGGGAGGCCCTGTGGCCCTCTGCCATCACCTCTGTGGCTCTGGGCCTAACACTCAAACCCACTTTTCTGCTCAGTCTACTGTTCTGAAAGGACAGTGTTTGGATTCCCCAATGAGCAGGTTAACACAGATACAACGAAACAGAATGTCTTCAGTCACCAGACAGAATATGTCATGTAACATGTAAGTTACATGTGTGGTGAGACTATCAAGACACAAGGAAAAATGACAAGTGAAACTGAACCAACACTGCAGTCTCTTACAAAAGCCACACTAACAGTCTAATCCATCACATCTGCCCATCCAAGGTTCCTAGTTCATTAGGTGTGGCACTGCTGGTACTGCTCCGAAACTAAGTATTTCAAAGTAACATTATGTGAACATAAGGCTTAAAAGCTTATGCTTCTGCATTTTTCAAAAGCAAGCACAAGATTAACATACCACAAAGTTCCCTCACGCTATTTCTGCATAGTCTGATAACCTGTTAAGGTCAACAAAATGTAGATATCAAGAGACTAGTTGGATCAGCAGAGTTTTTTAGTGAAACTGCAACTGAACCGAATGGAGATACTAGAACAGTGACAGCATAAGAAGAATTATTCATGATGCAGATTTGTATTCTGTAAACCCAAAACTCAGGTTTCACATCAAGGAGCTGAACACACAATGGACTAGCTGTATATTAACTACTGTATCAAGTAATTTTAAATAGTTCTTACCCTTTCTAACATCCCAACAATGTACTTTGTGTCAGAAAATGGTCCTATTTCTTCATGACATCTTCCATAAACAATGGCCAATGCTTGCAGACATAAACATTTCATATTCACTTTTGGGGTAAGCAAGAAGCGATGGTACAATTCATTGAAGAATTCATATCTAAGAAACAGATGAGACTTTAGTGCAAAACACACAGAGACTGTGGGGACAAGATAGGATTTTAATAATGTCTCACGATTTTTTGATTGCTCCACTCTCTTCCGTTTCATCTTCTTCCAGAAGCAACCTTAGATAATAATCCCCTATTTTTATTTCTTCAGAAAGGCAGTCATATTTTACCTGTAAAACACAACAAAGTTACTTAAGAGCAAATCTTGCTTCTCCTTCATTCAGTTTTTGCTTGCATAACAATGCTCTATTCTTCTCAACAAGGGTAGCAACCCTCCTACAGAGTGAGGAAGACTGCAATCTACAAGCTTGCTGTCAAAAAAATACAAACCTACAAAATATACACCGTAAGCTAGTGTTGTTCCCTAGAACAAATTAAGTTCCTCATCTTACTGAAACCCCAGAAACAACTTAAAAGGCTGGGAGCTAACATCAGCTGTTTTTACTAACTAAATTTAGATAATACATGATGTATTTAATGACTCAAGCTTTAATAAGTAGTTACTCTATTGCGAGGTATTTCACTCAGTGTTACTACAAGTATAACACACAAGCATGACTTAATTACTAGTTATACTTGCTATTGCGCTGGGCAATAAAAGCCTAGAGGCACCAGTATACACACTAAGAAGCTGAACTAAAATTGCACAGGAAGAGGCATCATTAACTTCAGAGCAGCTACATTAAGTTTAACCATATGCCTCAATGCTCAGTGGTTTTAAGCATCTGGCAAGCGCCTCCTTTAGAGATGCCTCTAACATACCACAAAAGCTGCTCTCTACAACAGTTTCTTATCTACAGCTTGCAGGCCACTGTATTGAGGCCACAGGAAGTTATCAACAGATTTGAGCCACAGATACTCAGACGTCCCATTAATGGGTATACTTCAGAGCAATCTCAAGCCACCATTGCCCTTGGCAAAGTAACAAGTTCCACAGGTGACAAGTAAGCCTTTGTCACCACTACGTGGTTAGTTCTAATTCTTATAGTATAAATGGTTTATCAGGCTAAAGTATTTAAAAGCAAATCTCAGACAGCAGCTGTTCAAAGATCATGCTGAAGAAGCCCTCTCAAGCCAGTCCTGAAATATGGTGGGCTGTAACTACAAGAACACTAGCCACACATTCCATAAGCCACACAGAAGCACAGAGTGCCGACAGGAAGTCTGTATTACTACCCTTCAAATCTGTGCTCTTGGTTCTGCCCCAGTTAGCACCTCAGAAGTCAAGAGGTAGACTGGCATAGCAGACACTGTGGCACCAAAACGACCCACAACCTGAAAGAACCTTCAGAAGCTGAATGTTGGTGCAAAAAAAAAAAAAAACCAGTCCAAATCTGAACATAACTGTTTACTGCATCAAGGTAAGTAGTAATATGTAGCTGTGTGACAGTGATAAATTACATACATAAACCAGTTTGTCCCTAAAGCGTTACCTTGATGTCTTGCAATTCTCAGTACTCCAGCAAATCAGAGAGAATTCAGAACAGAGAATTCCTCAAAAGCAGCAGTTTACTCTTGTTTCACTAGTAGTTCTCTGCTCATATTTCAACTAGAAAGCTATGCTGTGACAAGGATGGCATTTGGGATATCTAAGAATATCTTACAGTTGAATTAAAGCATGGCCTTGTTTTGCTTTAGCATTACACACTGAATAGAACTGTGGAACCATAACAATACTGGAGATAGGAGTACAGGAAGTGTTTGTTAGCATGTTACTTGGAAACATCTTGCAAGTTGTTTTGAAAAAGCCAGTTAGGACCGTATCGATTGCTTTGCAGAAGCTTGAAATGCTATTTTGACTTTAGGTACTGCTGTTCCTAGAACTTTGTGAAAACAGTATCCTCGTTCTATAGAGAGCAGCATGGTTTTAGTCACATACCATGTTTGTGGTTTGGCAGCCCAGTATTTAGTGGCCTTCATTACCACTGAGGTATGTCAGAAAAAGACAGGGAACTTGCTATCAGGAAGAAACGACTTGTGAAACTAGCCAAACCAAATCTGATGGGGCACTCTCAAGAACAAGTATGGCTTAACTTAATACCAACTCTTCTCTTTCTCTTAACACCACATCAAGGATTCTGATCAATGTTTCTTCTCTAGAGTGTCGCTTTTCAGGCTGGAGAGATTTGTTTTGCAGACTGATGATGGACAGCAGTACCTGTCCACAGCCTCATGCCTCAGGGGTTTATTCCTTAATGCCCAAAAAATTCTAGCTTCCAGTCATGGATTACCAACACAAGACTCACACATGTAGTTACAAGACGGAAAAGTAACATATTAAGTAGATATACAACCAGCCTTCCAGTACCTAAAAGGGGCCTACTGGAGAGGGACTCCTTATCAGGGAGTGTAGTGATAGGACAAGGGGTAACAGGTTTAAGCTGGAAAAGGCTAGATTTAGATTCAGTATTACAAAGAAATTCTTTACTGTAACAGAAAAACACTGGCACAGATTGCCCAGATAATCTGTGGCTGCCACCTCCCTGGCAGTGTTCAAGGCCAGGTTGGATGACGCTTTGGACAACCTGGTCTAGTGGATGGTGTCCCTGCCAGGGGGGGTTGGAACTAGATGGGCTTTGAGATCCCTTCTAACCCAAACCACTGTATGATCCTATACGCAGTTTCACCTACAGTGGGTCACTTACCTCAAATTCCTGATGGTTCCATGAGATAACATTAGCACTACCAAGTTCTCTGTCAATATTAAATGCTCTCATCTCAGACTCAAGAGTATCTCTCAGTTCTTCCCGTGTTTTGAAGTTCCATATCAAGTTTGATCTAGCATGATCCTGAAGAAATCTGAGAAAGAAGTTACATAGTTTAAACCTCAAACATCAAATGGGAAAGGCAAACAAGACTCAGTGGAAATTAACTAATATTCTCTGGCTTGCTAGCTAACTCCTTATGCTTTAATTACAAGGCATTGAGCACTGGTCTCTAGTTTGTTACTGTAACTGTGGTTGGTTGTTTATCTAATGTTTTCACAGTGATGGAGGTCAGCCTAGACTAAAGAATGCCTGTTTGGCTCAATTTGTTGATAGGGAGACTTATCAAGCTATTAACCCCCTCTGCCAGCAAGAGCTACAAGTGAACAATAACCCAGGGCAGCAGGCAAGCGCATACCAAGGATAATTTTTTTTTATATGTAATTCACACAGGAAAATAGAGGTTGATGACTCAAGTGTCACAAGACAACTGGTGGATATTCTTCAGTGGCAGTTACAAAACAGCATCTGGGTCCAGTGACTGGCTGAGAGCAGCCCTTTGATACGCAAAGTTTTAGAGCATGCAAGTCTTCCTTTCATGGAACACTTAGCAGAACAGACTGTATTTGATCTTTAGAAACATTAAGCACCACATCAAACAGTTGAGTTTAAGGAATTTCCCCAAGCTGGCTTTCATAAACAATCAAGCTTTATTAGTCTATTTGCCATAACACCCTTAGTCAAAGTAAAGCCATAATCTCTTTTCACATGGAGGACCCTCTGATGTAAACTCTGACAACTGAAGAGCTCACAGATAATCAAGCTACAATCCCATCATTATTTTAAATCCAGTACCTATGTATTTTCCCCTTGCTCATTTTTATTTCAAGATAACGTGTTTTGAGTAGCTTACATGTTGATGCACCAACACACTACAGTGATTTTCAGTGCTACTCTGCTTAGCCTTCAACACCATGCAGATCTGTACCTGTAGTTTCCTGCCCACTATTGATTCAAGGAAAACAAAGGATGTAGTTTGATAACATTTGAGAATTTTAAAAATTGCCCCTTTTCCTAAAGGCAAGCTAAATTCTTCAGGTGTACCTTATGATTTCATTTGTCATATGTTCCTGCTACAAACCACCGGCACTGCTTTGAGGCAGGCAGAAATTGAAATCAAGCCACAACTCAGAAGATACTAACAAAAATACCCAGCCAGGTAATAAGTTGTGTTAGAGACCACCATATTAATCTCAGTACTTCACCTGTAGTAGAAGAGATCCCAGTTTGCTTCTATTTTTATTCTTTGGCGTCTTTTCCTTAATATCACCGGCTTTTGAATAATGTTCTGCAAGAGCCAAATTTAACAAGTTAGTAGAAACAGATATTCCTCATTTTCCCATTTTAAAATAAAGCTAAGTATTTTATTCTTCCAAAAGCCACATTAAGTTAAGTTTCATTAATATGGTCTCCTTTTCTACAAAGTAGTAGCAACATACTTCCACAATGTTATTTACATCAAGTTAAGTCATGCCAGAGAAGCTTTCAGCTGTTTAACGTGCCATTCAACTGGAAGCAAGTTATCCCTGAGAAAAAGCTTAGTTTCCATCACCATAAGGACTCATCAACTCCAAAGCTGACAGAGGGGAAAACCCACAAAAAGAACGCTTTTCTCTTGAAAGGAAATATCTAGAGCAAGTCATAGAAAGAAGTCAGAAACATGACTTGGCCACTGAAAGGTTCCCTAGTTTGTTCAAGCATGAAATCACTGTTATACTCTACATAAGGTACCACATGCAAGCCAAAGTCTGAGCAACACAATCCACACATGTGGCAGAAACATACAGACTCACCATATTGTTTCTGTCCTGATAGTGATGGGAAGTTGGAAGAGAAAGAAAAGGTACATTTTAAAACCCAGAGCTACTCAAAGCGGTAATACCAAACTTGCTATTACCTTTTCCAAGCTATATCTGCATACATTCACTGTGAAGTTAAACAGTTCTCAACTCCAGACAGAAAAATAGTCGTTAAACATCTTGTCTAGATACTGAGTTTAAAAGTGCAATTTGCACTTCCACCACCATTTTCCTACATTTCTTCATTAATACCTTGTTCTGAACCTAGTTTACCATTATTCCAGAAATATTACCTGTCTAAATTCTGTACCACAGTCTACATCAAGCTTGAGATAATTTTTTCCAAGTTAAGAATTTCCTAGATTACACCATATTGTTAGATCAGAGACAGGCATTTTCAATACTCTGCATTGCTCTTATCAAACTTCCATGAATATGTAACAGTTTTGTTTCATTTTGAGAATGCACAAAGCAAAGAGTTTCAAATACTTTTACCTCTTTTTGAGCTATGCCCATTCTATCTCTCCAGTGCATCAAGACTAGATCCACTTTCTCTTTGGCAAATTTTTCAACCTCCTTCGCAGCTTTTCCAGCCAGTCTCTGCCACTCTGGCACTTTATTGAACTTGCCATACTGATCCTGCAGAACAAGTAGTTATTTGCAGTTACAGGTCTATCAACACATTTTATGTAGGTGAATGAAACACACAAAGTGTCTGTATTTAAAGAGTTACTAAGACTGTGCATCTATATAATGGAAGAGGCAAGACAGCTACATTTACTTACAGTTGCAATTTTTAAGTTATCTCTAACGTGCATCCTATCGGCATCCTTCTCAGGAACAGGATCAGCACTGTCAAGGTATGCCAGCAAACCTGGTGGCTAAAAACATTTCAAAACAGTGTAAATTCACGTGTCTAATGGAACAGAAACCATCACATTAGGTAACAAGATCACTTCTTTTAATTAGAGATTTCAAAACACAATTCCCATTCTACTCTAAAACAAGTATTAGAAGCTACAGCAGGCTTTTTTTCTTTCAATAGTGAAATGCCACCATCCTCAACAGAAGCATTCAGTAGAGGCCCATGATTAGCTGCAGTATAGCAGAGCTCTTGCCTATAGTCCCTTTCTTAAAGGGGCACTTAGCAAAGCTAAGGACTGCAGCAAAAAAAAAAAAAAAAAAAAGAGTTGATTCATAGTAATACTGAGGAGCACAAATATTTTAACACTACAGTCCATCCATATCCTCTGATAGCGTTAGAGACCATCTGCCATATTTCTGTCCTTTTAATAAAGGAAAGCCAGACACCTTATTTTTCAGTTTTGTGTCAGACACCATTTTTGAAGGGGCAGGAAAGTAACACAATCCTTGCAGAATCCTAGATATTTTGTACTAGCCATTAGTGTCCTTTAAATAGTAGATACCTGGCTGCAGATGTCCCAGGCAAGGCTTCCCCCCGGGAGGTGAAAGGCGCTGTGTTTACAATATACACTATCCCAAGTTTGCTAATACTGCAGGATCTCAGATTTTGTTCTTTTCCTACTCCATAACCCATTTTTACTCACCAAAATACGTTTCAACAAGTTCATAGCAGTTTTGTTCTCAGCTGTCCAGAGGCCAACCAAATGTCTACTTAACTGCCTGAAAAAGCCATTCAAATTAACAAACTGCAAATTAGTATTTTAAAGTGATTTTTAAACCTCTAAACTGAGACCCTTATCATGCTGGTGAAATGAAGATGAGCAAGAGCTTCATGCTCTTGAGTGACAACAACAAAGCATTATATTGTTCCAGTTCAAGTATATGCTTAGCATGCTTTAAAGTGTTGCCTTTAAGAAGTTCCAGTGAAGTTAGTGGAACAGTAGCAGCACATGCTTTTTGATCTAGACCTCAAAAGAACACTTGAGCAATAGAGCAGAAACTAATATTATAAAAACCAAGTTTAAGTTTATCCAGTCAATCAAGTTAGAGTCTATAAGCCATCAAGAACTATTAAGGGCTCTACTTGGAAGCTCTTAATGCCAGTTATTGGCCAGGAAATTCTTTTCAGGAGCCTGCCTTCTACACCAACTCACACCTCCTGCCGACATTTGTCGCTAGAGTTCCACAGCATTGAACTGAAGCATTGCTTACAGGCAACCTGTAAGTAGTAGCTCCGAACAGAACTAGTATGAAAGGTGTCACAGTAGCTCTCTCCTGTTTGCCATACAGTGGCAACAAGTTCCAGTAGTTACTAGATTGCTTAGCAACTTTTAAGTGCTTAAGGAACATGCATCTACAACTTCTATAATCTTGTATTTGGGTGAAAATAATGGAATTATTAATCACCCTCCCCCATATACCATCCCCAGGCCCAGTCTCAGAGCTCACTAGCTCTGACCGACCACTGAGTTCAGGGCATGATTTCTGTACAGGTTCTCTCATACAGGATGGGTGACTAACTGTATGCAAGGTGTGCACACCAGGATTTATACAGTTGCATGATACAACTTTTTGCAAGTTCCAGACCTACTACTTGTCTCCTCTTTCCCTGAATATTTTTAGAAATTTTTTTTTAAAAGAAAAAATTGAATCTTTAACAACTAACCAACCCAAGTCCCATTTTGGGGGAAAAAAGCCCCAAACATTCAAAGCTTAAGTGGCTGCAGTCTCAGCTGAAGCTTACTCAAACATACCAGCTTCTGAGGAAAATACTCTCCTTCGGAACTACAATTCCCTGACCTCCCAATGTTTCTAATGTTAGCTAAGCCATTACTTAGACTTTTTAAACATGAGTGAGACTGACATACCTATTTGTAAGCATCCTCTGATCTGTGCTTATTGTAAACATAGCAGTGTGCAAGTGACGAGGTAAGGCACCTTCACTGAGGGCAAGATCTTGCATTTTGGTAGCAATCTCTTTGTCTCCTTCCTTTGGAAACAGGGCAAGATGATTACTAAAGAAAGAATCTTAGTTAAGCTGCTTTTATCTTAGTCTACAGTTCCAAGGCCTTTTTGACTATCAGCTAAAATTAATGTAAGAAAAAGCTTTGGCTGCATTTTTACTTGCCCATGTCCCACTATAGTTCAAATGACAGGAGTTGCAATAAAGAGCATAGCAACTTTTAGCTAACATTATCAAGTATAGCAATGGAAACTTGCTGCAGATTTATAACACCTCTATTTCAAGTGTTCATTCACTTCCATTCCAAGAAGAAATTACTAGATGCATAAGCCATTCTGGTACAATGAGGCACTAACTTAAGCCCTAAATTTGAACATAGGAAGTGTTGAAAGTCAGTTAGCAAGGTCACCCTGCAACAGTCATGAGCAGCCCTTCAGAAGTATGAGCTTGGCCCATACATCATGTGGTATGGAAATTCACAAAGCCAAATCATCCTTTGTCGAAGCAGAAGGAGCAATAACAGAGGCTGATATCACTAGCCTGCTCTGGGACACTACTGCCTGCTAACCCCAATCCAATTCCATCTGGCAATGCATCCCAGGAAACATGGCCTCTCTTCCTTGAGAGACCTCTTTAACATGCAGGAGAAGTCTGGTGGCTCTGAGGTATGTGACTGAGCTACATAGAACATTAACAGCCAAATCTTGACTGCAGCATGGAAACATGCAAGGCATTACCTAACATCCCAACTCACATGCCTTCCAAACCCCCAGTGTAAGAAAGCATGTTGCTATATTCAACCACTCACAATTAAGCAGAAGTGCTGTTCCTCACCTCCATCCTCCCCCCCGCCCCTCCTTCCCCAAGAGGAGCCAATAAAACAAGTTTCTATTGGTAAGCTATTGCACATCCAAAGTAGACAATACATATTTAGTATGCTATGCCAGGTAACATTGATAAAGCCTCACCTCTATTATGGCCTTCATTACCAAACCTGCTCCTTTCACAATTGCCATGGAGGGATGCTAAAATAGAACATTGATAAAATAATTATCCAAGTGCAAAATGATCATCTGTGATTCAGTTTCCTTAACTCATGTACATGGCTCTTCTACCTCCAGTTCCAGGCAAAAATTAGCATTTCAGCTTTGTGAAAGCCAGCCCTAGGAACAGTTCCTACCCTGTACCTATGAAGAATTTCCCCCACAACTATCAGATGGGCACCTGGGCACTGAACAGCAGTATAGACCAGAAAAGCTAGAATAACGATAGAGAAACTGTCTGACACAAGCTGATAGTAACCAAGAAAAAGAAGAGCATACTCTTTATTACATAAAGGAAGCATGACACTGTAGCTAGAAATCCAGGAATTCTTACACATTTACTACTGAAGAGGGTATTACTCTGGTTTTGTAAATCTTTATTTTCATTTACTGAGAAAGAAATCAAAAAGTGTCAGATTCTCTGAACACAGAAATTCTGCACATCTGCTGAATTGAGATTAACTGGCATTTTAAAGGGTTTCTAGAACCAAGTCTTAGTTGATCTGTTCTACAATGATTTGGCATATCACTCACACCAGACTGAGGTGGTTACTCTAATCTAGCGACATACTGCTTTATCTTCAGAAAGGTTGACAAATGTTTAAGAACATGAACCACCTGAACCATAGTCAAAGTTGTCTTTTAGGAGAACAAAAACGTTCACATTGACTGACTAGCCTAGGCTTCTAATAATAAAAAGAAGAATTTAGGAAACCTTACCTGAAAGAGCTTAAATAGTGTTCTTCCATTAGATGCCACCATTTCCAACAACATGTCAAACTGCTGCCCCTCAGTAGTCTCACTATATGGAGCACATAGGGCAAATGTCAGGAAGTCCAGAAGCGAACTAATTACTAGGGCACCTGTCCCATGATCCTGAAATTAGGAAGGCAGGTATGTAATACAGATACAGTGTTACTCCCCTGCCCAAGAGTATTCATGCACTTTTATTCAGTACTCATGATTCCAAGGGTTCTCTTCCCTGTCATACCAGGAAAGGGCCTGTAAACAAAAATTACTACTTGAAAATATGCCTTTGCTTTCTGTACAGAAATACTCTGGTAAAGCATCGGCTTCTCAAGCATGATCAGAGACTTACGACCTCACAGACAAACATGCTGCAAGTTACTTTCAAGTTTTAATCCCACAAGTGCCAGTTTATCCTTTCAGTTAAAAGAAAACATTCAGTTTCCATATTAAACATACATACCTGTTGTATAACAAGTTCCACAGCACAGCTACATTCTAACCTCTCAAGATCAGAGCCTATTTAGAACAAGCTTCTGTACCAGACATAGCTGTGTTTTCCCACAATTCAATTGTGGGTAAGAATATATGCAAAGATCTATCCCATGGAAGTGTTTTCAAAGTGGTTTAGGATTGCATGGCAAGGTTTTGGTAGCAGGAGGGAGGGCATGTGGGAGTTTGGGGGTGGGGTGTATGTGCTGCTGGGGTGGCTTCTACAAGAAGCTGGTAGAAGCTTCCCCCAGATCTGACAGAGCCAGTGCTGGCCAGCTCAAGGACAGACCTGCTACTGACCGAGGACAAATCAATCAGCAACAGCCATAGCTTCTCTGAGATAACGCATTTAAGAAGGAAACAAACTGCAAGCAGCTGCTTTTTGCCACCAGAGAAGGGAGCAAGCGAGAAGATGAAAGAAACTTTGCAGACAGAGTCAGTGAAAAAGGGGGAGGAGGTACTCCAGGTGTGAGAGATTCTCCTCCAGCCTATAGAGAAGACCACAATGAAGCAGGCTGTCCCTCTGCAGCCCATGGAAGATGATGTGGAGCAGAGATTCCACCTGCAGCCTGTGGAGAATCCCATGGTGGAACAGGTGGAAACCCATGTAGGATGCTGTGCCCTAATGGGAAGCCCATACTGCAGGAAGCTCCAGGTAGGACCTGCAGCCCATGGAGATAGGAGCCCATGCCAGGGCAGGTTTGCTAGCAGGAACTGTGACCCTGTGGGGGACCATGCTGGAGCAGTCTGGTCCTGAAGGTCTGCACCCAATGTAAGCCACACTGGGACAGTTTGACAAGAACTGAAGCCCCCATGGGAAAGACTCACATTGGAGAAGTTCATGGAGGAC
This sequence comes from Zapornia atra, assembly GCA_013400835.1. NCBI lineage: Eukaryota > Metazoa > Chordata > Aves > Gruiformes > Rallidae > Zapornia > Zapornia atra. The sequence goes on along the minus strand of VZTU01019158.1, from coordinate 7,931 downwards.
TATTTCCTGTGATAGGGACTCCATGCTGGAGCAAGGGAAGCTTAAGAAGGAAGGAACAGCAGAGACGGCTCATGAGCTGACTGCAACCACCATTCTGCATCTCTCCATGCTGCATGGGGGTAGGAGGTAGGGAATTTGGGAATAAAGCTGAGCCTGGAAACAAGGGGAGAGGAGGGGGACATGTTTTAAGATTTGGTTTTTCTTCTCATTATCCTACTCTGTTTTCATTGGGTAACAAATCAGATGTATTTTATTCCATGTTGAGCCTGTTTTTCCCATGATGTTAATTGTGGAACGATCTCTCCAGGTCCTTATTTAGACCCATGAGCCTCTTGTTATCTCTTTTCTTCCCTGTCCAGTTGCAAAGGGGTGTGATAGACCAGCTTTGGTGGGCATCTGGCCTCCAGCCAGGGTCAACCTACCACACAGCAATTAGGAAAGGCATTTAAAGAAAACCTGTTTTCAAAAAATTGACTTACCACATGGGAATTGAATTTCTCTAGCAAATTTTCTAAAAACTTCTTTGAAGAAAGAAGAGAGGCTTTGTTCAACTGCTCCTGTCTCAAGTCGTAGTCATCGTGCATAGGCTATAAAAAAAAAGTATTCACAATGCAGTCACAGTTCAACCCTCAGTTCTTAACAGGTATAGTCTAAAAGCCGCTTTCTGAACTCACACAAAGCACATCCTACTTCAAGTTCAAGAGGAAATCATTATAGAAGTTTGAGCATGCTGCAAGTTTCTGCATCTTTCAGTAGACTGAAGTTCGTATATTCCAAATTAAAAGAACCTGCAATTTAGTACTTACACACATAAGAGCACACAGCATGTCAATAGAGGCATGGGTTACTCCATCATTGTTCCTTTTGAGGGCTTTCACAACCTTCACTCCTAATCGTTCTCGAAATCTTTTGAAAGGAAAGCAAAACCACCAAGATTAGAGAGGAAACACAAAGCTTAGTTTTAAGATAAAAGTCTAATCAGGGACCAGAACTGTCCTGCTCCTGTTGCACTTGGCAAGCCAGTACCTTGATGCTTACATAAATTTGATATTTCTTGGTAAAACACACATTCATACTGACTTCAGGTAATGATATAGCAAGAACATGTTCAAAGACACATTACTGTAGTTACAGCATAGTGACAGTACAGGACACTATTCACAGAGAAGTAGAACTTTTTTATAAAAGCCTCAGATTAAGTGCATATGTTGCTCTGTACATCACTCAGTGACACCGTAGTCCAGGGCTAGAAACATTTCAGGAAGTTTTTCGTTTTAAGAACATCAAGCAGTTTCTCTTCTTTACGTTATGCAATTAAAACTAACCCCAAGCAGCCTGTGCTTACTGCAGGAGAAAACTCAACTTCCTATCATCAAGTTCTATCTTGTCTTGAACCAACAACAGCAGTGGCATCTAATCCACACACTTAAAGAATGAAGAACTGCCTGCTTCATGGACAAAGGTGCATTTGATCTAAGGCAGAAAGTATTTAGCAAAGGAAGAATCAGCTTTACGTACTGATGATCAATTACAATTCTCAATTCATGTTAAATCCTGGTAACTGCTTCCAGTAGTATGGAGTACTTGTGAAAGACTAGAAGACTGTACAAGTGAATCTTAATTCCACTTCTCATTTTTAAAGATAAGACATCTTTAACAACTCAAGAATTGTTTTCACCTACTACTTCCAAGCTTGACAAGACTTATCACTTACTTTGGAAGCTGAGTAAAGGCAAGGAATCCTGCTTTTGAAGCCACTAGTCGTCTTACAGCTTGGAATTGGCTTTCAAGCTCTGCATTAGATGCTGCAGTATCTCCCTCTTGTGAGAGCAATGCCGTTATAGCATTATTAATGAGTTTCTCCTTGTTTTCTGAGAACAGACCCTGGTTAAATAGTAACAGTTATTAATATCTTTATGCATTAACAACATCTTAAGAGGATGGGCAGAGGATTTATTCTTACATCCTGCGTAACTGCATGTAGTACCCCACTGTAGGAAATGTTAGCATTGAACCTGAACACGGCATCTGCAAAGTTACCATCTGAAAGAAGAGACAAACAGAAGTTAAGTACACAGTACCTGACTAAATATCTGGATGCTTTAAAGAACAATATAAAACCATGTAATAAGTATTAGCTTACTTGGAGGAGCAGCCAAAAACCTCAGATGAAGGCTTTCTACTTCTTCATCTACAGGCATGCTGAGCAATCCCCAACGCTGGCCTTTCTGTGTAGAGGTCATTTTCACACAGACATCTCTATTGCCAGAAGCTCTCACTCCATCCAACAAGCTAGCCAGAAGAGAATCTCTGGGTTGGGAGAAAGACATACAAATACAATTTAGTTCAGAAAAGCAATGCCAGAGAACTAAAGTCATAAGACAGAGAAGCAAAAAAAAAGTCACAAACTAAATGAAAGGCAGCAACATGTGGAATTTCTTAATAACACTGGTGCTAACAGCTACACCTCTGGAAGAAGTTACTAACTTGCAAATTAATAAACTTCCTTTATATGTAAGAATACAGCTATCTTATATCCAGTATAGCCAGTTGCAGCCTTTCACTGAAGGGATCAACTCCAGATTATCTGTTAATGAGTTACACATGTCACAGGCAAATTCATCACTTAGCAGGATTAGCCTGCATTACAACTGCATGTGCACTCAGGGACTATGCTGTTCGTTCTTTTAAATAGCATCAACTAAGACCATCTGAAGCAGACAGCTCAAAGGGTTTACAGCCTTCACATTTTCCTATCACTTCAATTGTGCTTTTACTCATCAACATATACTGCTTAAATCAAGTACAACATACACAGAACAACACCACTTAGGGGAAACAGGCTGTATTAACTGTCCAACACCCTCACATGTTCACTGTAGAACTGGACAGATTTGCTTGAAGTTGGATCAAAGGTAACACCTTGATTCATAAGCAAAGCACCATAACAGCAAGGCTTTGAGTCAACGCTTCCAAGGGTCAGAGTTTATGGAAGCTGAGAAACTAGAAACACTAAAATGGCAACTTCCAGTTGAATTTATAACTCACAGGAGTTCCAGTTACCTTTCTGTTGAAGAGTATTTCCGAATTTGTCCTTTGATAAATTCAATGGTAAAAAGCTGGGGGTTTTCACAGTCACATACTATTGCAAATACCTAAAAATAAGAGATAAGGACCACATTCATCAAGCAGTGTTATTTATCTACTCTACAAATTAAGACCATCTTCATTATATTATCAAATTCCTACTATTATCATCTTTTAGAAGAAGAGATACTAAGAAAGGTTGCCTCTTACCTCGCCTAAAGGTTTCAAAGTAGCAATGTTATAGGTAGCTGGATCCCGTTCAACTAAGCAAGCTTCTGTAAGAGCTAGTACTCTTTTCACAGGTTCCTAGAACACACACACAAAACAAACCGCATGTGAGGGAGGAGAATTCAGAGCACTGAAGAGGAATCGAGCAAGTTCAGTTTGATGCCCTTACCGAGTGTCTAGGTGTTATTTTTTGAACAACAAACTCTGCTAAAGATGTTACAGATTCATCATTGCTGTATTTTCCAAAGCGAAGATTCAAGGACTGCTCAAATTCTAGGGATTCCTTCCTTATCCGCAGAGAGATACCTATGAAGTTGCCAGCATGCTCTATTGCACTTTTGATAATTTCCTCCCTCTGCTCAGATGCAAACAGGTGCTGCAAGTTTTGACAAGAAACATGGGTGAAAAATATGGCATAGGTCCAGAAATCTGTCCCACAAGTAGACTTCCACTATATAGCTACAAGTCATGAATCTTCCCAGCAGTTGGGCTTGCCTTTGCTAAGTGCACAGTATGAAGAGATGAGGTATTTCTTACACAAGAGATATGTTATTCAGTTTACATTTGTCTTTCAGAAGAATCAATCCTATAGCAGCTATTCTAAAGGACACCCTGCTACACATTAGCATGCTATTATTAAAAGTCTGCATGACCTACCTGTCCACACTTGGCAACAGAACCTGACAGCCTGGCACAGTGGTAGCCTCAGCTGCTATCTTGCTAGGCGAGGTTAGGGCAGCTCAAGAGGATTGATTATATATTGCTAGTTTTATGCCAGAGAACAGCATGTTGCAGTAACAAAAGACATTGAAACCCTGATCTAGAGAACAGCCCTATTTCATTAATACTGACTGAGGTCACTATATTTACATTAGTAACCAAGAATTAATTCCTAAAAATCCATTTACACTGGTCACATTATAGTACACAGAAACTCTTAAGATTTTGAAACCAATGTTACACTGCAGTATTTCCTAAGCCAAGCTGCTGAGTATCAGGCCTAGAAGGGAAGCAGCACCATTGATCAATATGTCCAAATAAAATCCCTCTATCAGTAGGTAGATTAGTAACAATGCCTGTCGCTCCTGTAACTTTGAAACTCCAAATCCACATTGCATTCACAATTATCCAAATATAAATAACCAGATATTTTATCCTCTGTAGTTTTTCAACATGCAATAAGAAAAAAACTCACATTTCTCTTAATTGAATTGATTATCTGTGGAAAATATTTTAAAATCTGTCCACTAGCCTTAAGGCTCCACAGTGAGTCCCAAGATGTACAGACTTGCATGCTCAAATTACACTGAAACTTCATTATTGAATATGCAGCCTTAAACATCCTAAGCAGCATAGCAAGATGTTTTGTTTTAGTACTCACCAATCTACTAAATCCTCCATAGAGGACACAGAAGCCTCCCTGATAGCCAGCGATATCAACAAAGCCTTCAATATTTCTGTAGTCATAGGAACACAGGACTCTATTTGTTGCGGGATCAATTTGGTCAATTCCTCCAGGAGTCACTTCCAGAATCACAGGTTTCCTTGTATCACTCCAGTGATGTTTATAGCAGTTATACCTCTGTAGAGAGTGCTACTTTTAGACTTCACCACACACACACACGCTTTACTATCCAGCAATAGTTCTTTTCCAATCTAGTAAGCAGCATGGGTGTAAAGTTCAAAAAATTATAACCCTTAGTGCTCTTACCTACGTTAAGAACACTATGAACCAAAGGAAAGTAACTGTCAGCTGACAAGGAAGTCACACCTTAATGCATTTTTGAAGAGAGAACAACAATCCCCAAACAGCCACTCCAAAAGGGGAGTGAGAGAGTTTCTCTTACTGCAGAAGGTGGTCTACTCACAGACTACAAGCACTCTAGTTAGAAAAGGAAATAGCTACTGCACCAGATGCTGTTATTCAGCTAATGAAGGTAAAAGAAGCTCAATTTATTGCTACAGTGCAAAATTTTAATCTCCTGTAGTCATACTCATTACAAATACAGGCTTACCAAAACCAAGTCTGAGGTCTCTTCTAAACAACAAGAAGTGAATAGGGACCTTCATACTCAAGCAGTGTTACTATGCTCATCACTGAAGATTTATTCTATGCAATGCCTTAAGTTAGTTTCAGTGCTATTTTCTGTGGCCAGAGTACAAACCCAAATATAAAATCCAGCCCTGTATATTTATTTGTTTATTACTATCTTACCAAGATGTATGAAGTAGCAATCTTGGTTTTAATCTGACCTACAAAAAACCTCCTAGAAAATAACACTGCCGCATCAAGTGTTCAAGACATTATGCAGAAACAAAAGACATGCAGAGTCAGAAAGTAAAGTGCTGGAAGTAGTAAACATTGAATAATGAATCAAAGCGTATGTTTTTAATTCTTCCTTCCTCCAAATAGGAACTCCATATAGCAAAGCTCACTATTTCAGCAGTAACATTCAGAGTCTTTCAACTGTATCGCTATAAGGCTCCAGACAAGTGAAGAAACTCATTCTTTCCCATTGCTTTTGAACACACTTTTTTCTTAAAGGAAGACTTCAGATGCAAGTTTAGAAAAGCCATTTTCAGTAGTACTTACAGCACAAGCATAAAATGCATGAACAAGGTAGAATTTTAAGTCTCTAGTTCATTTCATTAAATTGCACATGATCCAGACAAGCCACTTACCCGTCCTGTGATTTTTCCTTCTGAGAAGTCTGTCCTGAATCTCTGTTTTTTTTAAAAAAAAAGTTAACCACAAATGAATAAAAATGATAGCAAACCTCTCCAGAAAGTCTAAGTTGTTCCTGTTTTAGGAGACTTGAACTAAGCCTCCTTGAAGGCTCATCATCCCACTGCAGTTTAATATATTCATGTTTGTAGCTTTACTCACTATTTAAAAAACCATGCACTAGTTGCTGCAACTGACACCATACCAAGTTCATTAACAGCTCAGAAGACAACTTGCTTCTCTACTTTTTATGTAAGGAAAGAAGCATACAAGCTACCACAAATGGTAATGACAACCAAGTACTTACTACTTACTTGAAGGAAAAGAAAGTAAATCTTACCAGTGCCTCTGTAAGGAGTTCTGTTCTGTGCTCTGTGGAAAACTTGAGAGTTTCAGACTTTTTTCCACTTCCTTTGCGAAAAGTGAGACTAAATTCTGTTCCTTGTCCTTTTCCAACAGGAGAAATACTACAGATATCTCCATAAGGCCACTAGATAAATGAAAGTAACTGGGTTATACTGTTAGCAAATTTAAATCTGTATCTCTCCCACTCAAAACTCCTTAAGTACCTATAATAATTGAATTGCTGTAATGAGACTACAGCTAACATACTGTGTGCCAGTTTTAGCTTGAGCTAAAAGTTATTTGAAACTCTGCAAGGTAAATAAGTGTCCTGACACCCTTCAGGGACATTGCTTAACAGTGATCAAACTTATCCATGTTCTTTCAGAACAGCACATCCCAAAGCAAGCTACTATTTATAGTGGCCAATAAAGACAGCCTAAAAGTACAAAAGCCACTGGCTGTCTGTAGAGTTAATGGAAGACTTGCTTTGCCTTCACTATGTATGCTTTTTAAGCAGTTGCCATACTTCATATTTTGCTGTGATCTTGTCAGACTACATAGTTTCTGAATGCTAACTGAATGGTACTACTCACTCCAGAAGGTGAACATAAGTCAAAGATCAACTTCAAACATGATAGTCACCTGATTTGTAACTTCTAGTGTGTTGGGATTGTATGTGGTGATGGCATGGGTTCCAACCGAAAAGACTCGCTTATACCTAGAANAAAAGACTCGCTTATACCTAGAACAGAGAAGAGTGTTAAGGTTCTCCAGTAGTCACAGGAAAACCCCGTTGAACGGCCGACGTTATGTTAAGGAGGTACGTACAAGTCATTGGTAAGACACAGATATGGAACTCTGCTGTTAGCTTGCAGTTTACCCTTACAGCATGTTAAGCTCCTCTGTTTTATGTCTTCTTTATGGATATACAGAAGTTATATACTACTAAATATGTTTCCTTACGCATATCTTTTCCTAAGTTACTGGCTAAGTCAGGATTCTTAGAACTTTCACTGAAAGGTACTACAAAACCAAAGGAAGTTCTAAAAAAAAAAAAAAAAACTATGCAGGGGAAAAACCCAAACCAACCAACCACACACCCACAAAAACCCCTGCAATATTCTAAAGCATTTGTCTGAAGCTGTCAGACAACAGTTGTTAGAGGAAATAATCCAATTTCCACACCTGGTCACAATACCGTAACAAGTCAAAGTGTTACTATGGCCACACCTAATTTTCTTCACTTTAAGGAAAACTAAGACTACTAAACTCAGACTCAGATCACTTTAGCTGTACTTCATTACACAGGTAGTCATTGTACATTGATACTAAGTTATGTTAATTGCCATAGATCTGGGTAAACTACAGGTTTCTTAAGGAAAGAGCAGGATAGGATCAACCAGATGGCTAGCTGACTAATCTGGATCCATGCCATACTAGACACTGCATCAAGAAGCAGGTCATTTCTTCCCTCTTTCTCTGTGTTCTTGTGCTATAGTCCCTTCTTCCTCCCTCACTTTCCAGGTCTGTACCACAAGCCATCTTT